>JAJIBD010025805.1:0-73868 GCA_021461705.1 Cryptotis parvus | reverse complement strand
CAAGGGATGCATATATCAGGAAGAAATCACGCTATTAAACATATATGCACCCAACGAAGGGCCAGCAAAATACCTAAAACAACTACTAATAGACTTCAAAGAAGACATTGACAGCAACACAATTGTAGTTGGAGACTTCAACACTGCTCTATCAACCCTGGATAGATCAACAAGATTGAAACTTACCAAGGAAATACTGGCCCTAAAAGAAGAGAGATAGAAGAAAGAGGGCTGGTAGACATATACAGGGCATTTCATCCCCAAAAAGCTGAATACACTTTCTTCTCCAGTGCACATGGAACATACTCCAAAATAGATCACCTGCTGAGTCATAAATCATACCTTCATAAAATCAAGTAGATAGAAATTGTGCCAACTATTTTTTCAGACCATGATGCACTGAAAATAGAAGTTAATTGTACACAAAAATGGAGACCAATACCAAGTACCTGAAAACTAAACAGCTCACTGCTGAGCAACCAGCAAGTCATAAAAGAAGTCAAAGAGAAAATCCAAAGAATCCTGGAAACAAATGAGACTAAAGACACGAATTACCAGAATTGGTGGGATACAGCGAAAGCAGTGTTAAGAGGCAAGTTCATAGCTCTTCAAGCATTCATCAGAAAAGAAGAAAAGGCCATCATAAACAGTCTGAATTGACAACTTAAGATCCTAGAGGGTGATCAACAAAAAGGAGTCCAAACCAAGCAGAAATAAAGAAATAATAAAACTTAGAGCAGAAATCAATGAGATGGAATGCAAAAATAAACAATCCAGAAGATCAACAAAACCAAAAGCTGGTTCTTTGAAAAAATAAACAAGATTGACAAACCACTTGCAAGACTTGTAAGAAAAGGAAAAGAGAACCCAAATAAATAGAATCAGAAATGAAAACGGGGACATCACAACAGATACCACAGAAATTCAAAAGATCATCAGAGATTACTAGGAGAGCCTGCATGCCACGAAACAAGAGAACCTAGAAGAAATGGACAAATTCTTGAATTCCTATAGCCTCCCAAGTCTGCAACAAGAAGATTTGGAATACCTCAACAAACCTATCTCCATCGAGGAAATAGAATCGGTAATCAAAAGTCTCCCCAAACACAAAAGCCCAGGT
The DNA here is from genome assembly GCA_021461705.1 of Cryptotis parvus. Taxonomy (NCBI): domain Eukaryota; kingdom Metazoa; phylum Chordata; class Mammalia; order Eulipotyphla; family Soricidae; genus Cryptotis; species Cryptotis parvus. Next base: position 72,748 of record JAJIBD010025805.1, on the reverse strand, counting down.
CCAGATGGATTCACCAGTGAATTCTACAAAACCTTTAAAGAGAACCTACTCCCAATTCTTTTAAAGCTCTTCCAGCAAATTGAAGAAACAGAAACACTCCCAAATAGCTTTTACGAGGCACATATCACCCTGATACCCAAAGCAGACAGAGATGTCACAAAAAAAGGAAAACTACAGACCAATCTCCCTGATGAATATAGATGCTAAGATCTTCAACAAAATACTAGCAAATGGAATCCAAAGAGTCATCAAAAAGGTTATACACCATGACCAAGTGGGATTCATCCCGGGAATGCAAGGATGGTTCAACATCTGCAAGTCAATCAAAATAAAACATCATATCAACAAAAAGAAAAATAAAAACCATATGATCATATCAATAGATGCAGAGAAGGCATTTGACAAGATTCAACACCAGTTCATGATAAAAGCTCTCCATAATATGGGGATTGAAGGAACCTTCCTCAAGATAATCCAGGCCATCTCCTACAAGCCCACAGCGAGCATCATTCTCAATGGGGAAAAACTGAAAGCCTTCCCCTTAAGATCAGGGACAAGACAAGGCTGCCCACTCTCACCACTTCTATTCAATATAGTACTGGAAGTACTTGCCATAGCACTCAGGGAAGAAAAAAAAGCAGTAAGGGCATCCAGATAGGAAGGGAAGAAGCCAAGTTATCACTATTTGCAGATGACATGATATTATACCTGGAAAACCCGAAAGTCTCTACCAAGAGGCTCCTCGAAATAATACATTCCTATAGCAGAGTAGCAGGGTACAAAATCAATACCCAAAAGTCAATGGCCTTCCTATATGCAAACAGCGAAAGAGAAGACATGGACATTAAAGAAACTATGCCATTCACAATTGAGTCGCAGAAAATCAAATACCTAGGAATCAGTTTGACAAAGAATGTAAAGGATATCTACAAAGAAAACTACAGAACGTTACTTCAGGAAATAAAAGAAGACCTGAGGAAATGGAGACACATACCCTGCTCATGGAATGGAAGGATTAACGTTATCAAAATGGTAATACTCCCTAGAGCTTTATACAGATTCAATGTGGTCCCTATAAAGATACCCATGATGTTCTTCAAAAAAAAATTGAACAAACACTCCCTGAAATTTGTATGGTATAATAAAAACTCCACCAATAGCTAAAGCAATCCTTGGGAAAAAGAAGATGGGAGGTATCACTTTCCCCAACCTCAAGCTCTACTACAGAGCAGTTGTAATTAAGACAGTATGGCATTGGTATAGAGACAGACCCGTAGACCTATGGAATAGAACTGAGTATGCTGAAACACATTCTCAAATATACAACCACTCAATTTTCGATAAAGAAGCAAAAAATATTAAGTGCAGCAAAGAAAGCCTCTTCAACAAATGGTGCTGGGAAAACTGGGCAGCTACGTGTAAAAAATGAACTTAGACCTCCTTCTAACGCCATGCCAAAAAGTCAAATCAAAATGGATTCTAGATCTCAACATCAGACATGAATCTATAAGGTACATCGAAGAAAACATAGGAGAAACGCTCTACGGCATAGAAAACAAAAAGTATCTTTAAAGACGACTCACCACTGACCAAGCAAATGGAAGCAAAGATAAACAAATGGGATTATATAAAATTAAAAAGCTTCTGCACCTCAAAAGAAATGGTGACCAAGATACAAAAAACAATCCGCAGAGTGGGAAAGGATATTCACCAATACCCATCTGACAAGGGGTTAATATCCAGGATATATCAGGCACTGCTAGCACTCCACAAGAAAAAAAACGCCCAACCCTATCAAAAAATGGGGAGAAGAAATGAACCGAAAATTCCAAAGAAGAAGAAATTCGAATGGCCAAAAGGCATATGAAAAAGTGCTCTTCATCTTTAATCATCAGGGAGATGCAAATCAAAACAGCAATGAGGTACCATCTCACCCCACAGAGACTGGCACACATCCAAAACAGCAAGAACAACCGGTGCTGGCGTGGATGTGGGAAAAAAGGACTCTCATCCACTGTTGGTGGGAGTGCCGACTGGTCCAGCCCTTTTGGGAAAACAATATGGGCATTCCTCCGAAAACTAGATATTGAGCTCCCATTTGATCCAGCAATAGCACTTCTGGGAATATACCCTAGAGACCGAAAAACACATAGCAGAAACACTATCTGTACTTCTTTATTCATCTCTCGCTATTCACTATAGCTAGAATCTGGAAACAACCTAACTGCCCGAGAACAGAGGACTGGCTAAAGAAACTGTGGTTCATCTACTCTATGGAATACTATGCGGTTGTCAGAAAAGATAAAATTATGAAATTTACCTGCAAATGGATGGACATGGAGACTATCATGTTGAGTGAAATTAGTCAGAAGGAAAAGGACAGATATAGAATGACTGCATTCATTAATAGGACATAAATAGATACCAGTGTTTTACTAAATGTGGGGAAATGGTAATGGCAGATTAAAACTCACCATTGAATATACACAAAGAGACTTAGAGTGATAAACTCTAAATATCTGCAGGGCTAGCCACAGTGTGTAAAATAAGAGGGAGAGAGATGCAGAGACAGAGAGAGACAGAGAGAAAAAGAGAGGAAACTGGGGTACCTGCTATTAAGGCAGCATTGGGGTGGGCGGGAGGGGGTGGGTTACATTGGTGGTGGAAATGGGGCACTGGTGGAGGGATGGGTGCTGGTATACTGTATTACCAAGAACCAATTATGAACACCTTTGTAATTGTATGTTTCACGGTGGTATAATAAAAAACTAAAAAAAAAAAATGGATTCTAGATCTCAACATCAGACATGAATCTATAAGGTATATCGAAGAAAACACAGGGAGAAAGCGCTCTCCCGGCATCAAAACTAAAAGTACCTTTAAAGACGCGACACACCACTGACCAAGCAAATGGAAGCAAAGATAAACAAATGGGATTATACCAAATTGAAAAGCTTCTGCACCTCAAAAGAAACGGTGACCAAAATACAAAGACAATCCACAGAGTGGGAAAGGATATTCACCCAATACCCATCTGACAAGGGGTTAATATCCAGGACATATCAGGCACTGCTAGCACTCCACTAGAAAAAAAACAGCCAACCCCATCAAAAAATGGGGAGAAGAAATGAACAGAAACTTCCAAAAAAGAAGAAATTCGAATGGCCAAAAGGCATATGAAAAAGTGCTCTTTATCTTTAATCATCAGGGAGATGCAAATCAAAACAACAATGAGGTACTATCTCACACCACAGAGACTGGCACACATCCAAAACAGCAAGAACAACCAGTGCTGGCTGGATGTGGGGAAAAAGAGACTCTCATCCACTGTTGGTGGGAGTGCCGACTGGTCCAGCTCTTTTGGAAAACAGTATGGGCATTCCTCAGAAAACTAGATATTGAGCTCCCATTTAATCCAGCAATAGCACTCCTGGGAATATACCCGAGAGACCGAAAAACACATAGCAGAAACACTGTCTGTACTTCTTTATTCATCTCTGCGCTATTCACTATAGTTAGAATCTGGAAACAACCTAAATGCCCGAGAATAGAGGACTGACTAAAGAAACTGTGGTTCATCTACACTATGGAATACTATGCAGCTGTCAGAAAAGATGAAATTATGAAATTTACCTGCAAATGGATGGACATGGAGACTATCATGTTGAGTGAAATTAGTCAGAAGGAAAAGGACAGATGTAGAATGACTGCATTCATTAATAAATAGGACATAAATAGATACCAGTGTTTTACTAAATGTGGGAAATGGTAATGGCAGATTAAAACTCACCATTTAATATACGCAAAGAGACTTAAGTGATAAACTCTAAATATCTGCAGGGCTAGCCATAATGTAAAAAGAAGAGGGAGAAAGATGCAGAGACAGAGAGAGACAGAGAGAGAGAAAGAGAGGAAACGGGGCTGCCTGCTATTGAGGCAGCCTGGGGGTGGGCGGGAGGGGTGGAGTACATTGGTGGTGGAAATGGGGTACTGGTGGAGGGATGGGTGCTGGTATACTGTACTACCAGGAACCAGTTATGAACACCTTTGTAATTGTTATGTCTCACTGTGGTATAATAAAAAAATTTTAAAAATTAAAAATGCAATTCACATTCTAAAAAAAATTTTTTTAAGTTCCTGTCACGGGATGGAGGGGAGGAACTTGAGGGGATAGCCGGAGTCATGCAGGGGACATTGGTGGTGAGAAATCTACAATTGAGGAGCGATAGGTACCGGAACATTGTATGACTGAAACCGGATTGTGAACAGCTTTGTAACTGTGTATCTCATGGTGAATCAATAATTCTAAAAAAAGGAACACAGCTTGGAACTTTATCTTCGACTTGGATGATATGTTTTTCCCCATCTGCAGGCACAGAACTGCTGTATATGCCAACATTTCCAATTTGCATAACATTCCCCTTCCGTTTTTTCTCTCTTCCTTCCTCAGTGTCAAGACAACTTCAAAGGTTTGTCTACAGAATCTATTCTTTCTCCTAAGAAATTTGTTTAAAGCCAGAGAGATAGTACAGCCAGTAAGATACTTGCCTTGCATACGGCTGGTCCAGGTTCCATCCCCAGCACCATGTATGGTCCCACAAGCTTTGCTAGGTGTGACCCTGAAACCCAGAGCCAAGAATAAGCCCTCAGAACAGCCAAGTGTGAACAAAAAAAAAAATGTTTATAAGTTCATAAAATTAAGCAAGAGCTCATCAATGGCATATTTTTAAAGTAAAGTTAGGATGTGCTGCCAGATTACCCACTTCTGGTCCTTTACACAGGTTGAAGGAGCCCTCCACTGTGCAGAGTCAAGATCTGGTCTTGCTCATAGAAAGGAAGCCAGCATGAGTGGAAAGCTGGGAGTTGGGGCTAGTTACTGGGTGGGAGCTAAGGTCATATGGAGACTAGGAGTTGGAGCAATTGTATCACTAAAATAGTTTCTTTCATTCAAAGCAAACTTCTGAATGCACCTGGGAACTGATCAAAGGTTTAACTCACCAAATTACTTCTCCCTCACTCTTGCATACACTCATCTTATAATATAGGAAGCAAGGTTTTATTTCAGGGAAGACTGGATCTACTATTAAATTTTTCATATTTTTTACAAAGATCTACATATTAAAACATAAAAACTGTTATGAGTGTTTATTGTTAGTAGATTTGTCATTTATAAGAATGCATTAAGCCCATACACTAAAATCTTCTCCATAGAAAATAGTTATATTTCCCAATACATGATTAAGACATTGTATTAATATGAGCTATATGCATTGGATAAAACTTCACCATAAAATAACTTTTTATTGGAACCAGAGCAATAGTACAGTGGGTAGGGCATTTACCTTGCAACTGCTGACCCAGGTTTGATTCCCAATATCCCATATGGTCCCTCAAGCACCAATAGGCATGATTCCTGAGTGCAGAGCCAGGGGTAAGCCTTGAGCATTGCTGAATATGATCCCCCAAGAAAGGCAAAATTTAAAAAACTTTTATCTTATAGAAAGTAGTTGCCATATCTATCAACCAACTTGTGAATAATTCAAAGTATGCAATAAAAATATCACTACTTATGCACAAATGTATCTGTTTATTAAACACAACTTGTATCAAATCCCTATGATGAACTAGATAGTTTCAGGAGAGTCTAAAGCAACCTACAGGGTGGAACTATAAACATGTGGGCGTGGACCACAAATAATGGGATGAAAGAGGGTTGTAAGATACAGATAAGAGTGAAGAAAAAGAGCAAGGCAGACCATAACTAGCCTCAATATTCTAAATCAAATCCCTAAGGCCATGGCAGAAAGAGGCCTCATTAAAACTCTCAGATTGATAGAATCAGTAGTAGAGTATACGCCTTGGAGGAATGAGGCCCTAGGTTTGATCCCATGCACTACAATTTTTTTTTAAATAGAGGCCATAGAGATAGTACAGTGAATAGGACACTTGTCTTGCACATTTCTGACTCAGGTTTAATCCCTAACATCCCATATGGTCTTCCAAGTCCCACCATGAGTGACTTCTGTGTGCAGAGCCAGGAGTAAGCCCTGAGCACCACCAATCACTGCACTGTCTTCACTGTCTTCCCGTCATTCATCGATTTGTTCGAGCAGGCACCAGTAATATCTCCATAGGTCCTGTCACATGCAAGTGTAGCCCAAGGGCATCTGCTTGCTCCAGGGACAGGAAGAGCCTCAAACCACTCTTCAGGTCATGGAATTGAGGTCCATAATTGTTACTAGTTTTTGGCATATCAAATAAAATATGGGTAGCTTGCCAGGCTCTTCCGTGTAGGTGGTATATTCTCAATTAACAATCTATAAGAGTACCACCAAATGTGGCCAAAAATAAATAATATTAAATATTTAAAAAACAATACAAACATTTCTCAGCCTCAGCGGTGCACCTTGGTAAAAGGATGCAAACCCCTGTGGACAGGAGATAGACATTAAGCTCTCTTTGGCCTCTCAAGGCAGAGGACTAGAAGCCCCTCATTCTTAACATACATCCTCTGAGATAAATGATACTCAACTCTAGGGTTCCCCAATCTTTCTGTTAAGATCTAAACTCCCATTTTAAACCTTCCTGACTGGTAGAGCTAGTTTCTTAAGTTGGTAGTGCCCATAACCTCTGAGATTTCCTCCTCAGATGCCAGTAGCCTCCTTTTGCAGCCCCTAAAAACTCAGTCTAGAATCCTCTTCTTTGACCTTTCCAAACCTTTCCTCTGGTCCAAGGATCAAGGATTCCTCCTTTGCCACCCAGTGTGTGATCAGTATGATTCCAGGTGGTACAATATTCAAAATGTTCCACACCCGCTGTAGCATCAGCAATGCCCATCAGAACACAAGCCAGCCAGCTCTTTGTATCAATGGAAAGCCCACACATCAGCCTCATGGGAGTGACTTCCACTCACTAGGCAGTAGACCCTTTAAACATAGGGGCTGTGTATTATGCATGAGTGTTACCACTAGTGCATGGGAGGTGTTTGGTAAATGTAGAATGAAAAAGTCTAAGACGACTTAAAAGGGCATGAGAATGAGACTCTCGTGATGAGGTACAAGGCCCTACTTCAGTCTGTAGCTTGCTCTTTACACTGATGCATCAGCCTATACCTTACTCTTGTTTTATTATCTGCCCTATGTAATTAAAACTTATTCTGGGTTTCCAGAAGTCCATCAAAAATGTTTCTCTGTGCTTAAAGCTTAGATAACAGTGTGGAGATTTCTCAGAAAAGTAACAATAGAACTTCCATATGATCCATCAGATCCACTTCTTGGATTATACCTTCAAGGGCCCAAAACACAATAAAGAAAAGGCATTTGAAATGGAAGCAAAGATAAACAAATGGGATTATATAAAACTAAAAGCTTCTGCACCTCAAAAGAAACGGTGACCAAGATACAAAGACAATCTACAGAGTGGGAAAGGATATTCACCCAATACCCATCTGACAAGGGGTTAATATCCAGAATATATCAGGCACTGGTAGCACTCCACAAGAAAAAAACAGCCAACCCCATCAAAAAACGGGAGAGAAGAAATGAACCGAAAATTCCAAAAAAGAAGAAATACTGAATGGACAAAAGGCATATGAAAAATCGCTCTTCATCTTTAATCATCAGCAAGATGCAAATCAAAACAGCAATGAGGTACCATCTCACACCACAGAGACTGGCACACATCCAAAACAGCAAGAACAACCGGTGCTGGCATGGATTTGGGGAAAAAGGACTCTGATCCACTGTTGGTGGGAGTGCCGACTGGTCCAGCCCTTTTGGAAAACAATATGGGCATTCCTCCGAAAACTAGATATTGAGCTCCCATTTGATCCAGCAATAGCACTCCTGGGAATATACCTGAGAGACCGAAAAACACATAGCAGAAACACTATCCGTACTTCTTTATTCATCACTGCGCTATTCACTATAGCTAGAATCTGGAAACAGCCTAAGTGCCCGAGAACAGAGGACTGGCTAAAGAAACTGTGGTTCATCTACACTATGGAATACTATGCGGCTGTCAGAAAAGATGAAATTATGAAACTTACCTGCAAATGGATGGAAATGAAGACTATCATGCTGAGTGAAATTAGTCAGAAGGAAAAGGACAGATATAGAATGACTGTATTCATTAATAGGACATAAATAGATACCAGTGTTTTACTAAATGTGGGAAATGGTAATGGCAGATTAAAACTCACCATTTAATATACGCAAAGAGACTTAAGTGATAAACTCTAAATATCTGCAGGGCTAGCCACAATGTGTAAAATAGGAGGAAGAGAGATGCAGAGACAGAGAGACAGAGAGAGAAAGAGAGGAAACTGGGGTACCTGCTATTAAGGCAGCATTGGGGTGGGGCGGGAGGGGTGGGGTACATTGGTGGTGGAAATGGGGCACTGGTGGAGGGATGGGTGCTGGTATACTGTATTACCAAGAACCAATTATGAAAATCTTTGTAATTGTATGTTTCACGGTGGTACAATAAAAAAAAATTTAAAAAAAGAAAGAAAAGGACAGATATAGAATGACTGCATTCATTAATACGACATAAATAGATACCAGTGTTTTACTAAATGTGGGAAATGGTAATGGCGGATTAAAACTCACCATTGAGTATACACAAAGAGACTTAAGTGATAAACTCTAAATATCTGCAGGGCTAGCCACAATGTGTAAAATAAGAGGGAGAGAGATGCAGAGACAGAGAGAGAGAGAGAGAGAAAGAGCGGAAACTGGGGTACCTGCTATTAAGGCTGCATGGGGGTGGGTGGGAGGGTGGGGGGTACATTGGTGGTGGAAATGGGGCACTGGTGGAGGGATGGGTGCTGGTATACTGTATTACCAAGAACCAATTATGAACACCTTTGTAATTGTATGTTTCACGGTGGTATAATAAAAAATTTAAAAAAAAAGAAAAAGGCATTTGCACTCCCATGCTCATTGCGGCAGTAATCATGATAGAAAAATCTGGAAACAACTCAGTGCCCAAGAATGATGACTGAATAAAGAAATTACGTGTACACACAATGAATATTACTGGCGGTAAGTAAAGATGGGATCGTGCAACTTGTTGTTACCTGGATGTATCTGGAGATTATCAAGCACAGTGAAGTGAGTCAAAGGGAAAAAGATGATACAGAATTCTCTCTCTCCCATATGACAGATAGACAGACAGAGAGATAGCTAGATACAGATAGATATTTTTAAAAAATAACATAGTAGGGGACTAACAAATGCCTAGAGCCGATAGAAACAAAGAACATGAGACCTGGTCTTCAGTAGGGAGCTTACTACCTGGTGGTGGTGATAACAGGGAAGAGACACTATGACAATGGTGGAGGGAAGTGGTTACTAGGAGGTGGGGTAGGGGGTAGTAAAGGTGGTAAGATTTAAGCATGAAACCCTCTCAGTAACCATAATGTAAACCACATCTAAAATAACGTTTTAAAAAGTGTCTGTCATAAAGTCTGACTGGTGGATGAAGGGAAACTGGGGATATTGGTAGAGGAAAATGAACATCGGTGAAGGGATTGGTGTAGGAACAGTGTATGCCTGAAACCCAATCATTAAAAATTTTCAAATTCAGGAGATTACATTTTAAGTAATGTGTATATTTAAGTGTATATTTAAGTATGTGAAATAAATTTTAAAACTTTATACTCAGTGCAATGTGGCTACCTCCACTATCTTTCTTTTTTTTAATATTTTATTATACCACCGTGAGATATACAATTACAAAGATGCTCATAAGACATTCATATTTGGGTTTCAGCCATACAGTGTTCCAGCACCCATCCCTCCACCAGTGCCCATTTCCCACCACCAATGTCCCCGATTCCCTCCCCCCCCCCTAACCTGCCTCTATGGCAGGTTCTTTATTTCTTTCTCTCTCTCTCTCTCTCTCTCTTTCTTTTTTCCTTCCTTTCCACATTGTGGATTACAATACATACATTAAAAAGGTTGTCATGTGTATCTTTTTGCCTGTATTTAATGCTCAGTTCTAGGTTGGTATTAACACTTTCCACAATTATTAACACACTGTTCCATTCTCTGTCTTACCTAGCCTCTGACTCCCACACGTTTGTGATAATTTCCACCTTTGACAAGACCTCCTGATCCATGTTTCATCTGACTTTGGATATTGGTATCATAATATGTACATATATATATATATATATATATTTGCATGTCAAATAAATGTAATGCAAATAAATGTAATCATTCTATATCTGTCTCTCTCCCTGGCTAATTTCACTCAACATGATCCTCTCCATGTCCATCCATTTATAGGCAAATTTCATAACTTCATTTTTCCTGACAGCTGCATAGTATTCCATTGTGTAGATGTACCAAAGTTTCTTTATCCAGTCATCTATTCTCGGGCACTCTGGGTGTTTCCAGATTCTGGCTATTGTGAATAGTGCTGCTATGAACATAAATGACCTCCACTAACTTTCTCACTGACAAGTGACAAGCACTAAATGCATTGTATTATCTTTTTTTATTTTGTAGGATATTCATGTACCTTGTTAAGTTCTTTCCAAAAAAAGGGGCAACTCCAGAACCAATATCCTATATAATAAAATATTTTTGATCAAAATTTAATGTGCCACATGAAAAGAAGTACAGACCCCATTTGATGTGAAGGTTTGAATGTGAGTTATTTCACTCTCTTGAAGGAGAAATCGATTTTGCAGTTAAAGGAAAAAGTAAGAGAACTTTTACCCCTATTGAGGAGAAAAAGGCAGAACCGGATTTTGTAGTAAAGCACTATAAAACTTCCCCTGACAATATAAAAGATATAATGACACATTAAAAAGGAAACCTCTTAAAACAGCAGAAAAATAACCTCTATCAAACTGCATGCAAAGAAAGGGTAGAACATACATAAGGTTTGGTGCTATGAAGACCCTCTAGCAAAGTCATGGACAAAGACATGGAATACTTCTCCTGGCCTTGACCTGGAAAGTGACTTGTGTGCATGCAAGGTTATTGCTTCCTTTTACAAAGTAATTATTAATTAACTAATTAATGTATTAAAATGGAAAATATTTTGGAGAATTTAGATATGGTCAAGAAAACTTTTGTTTTGGAAATGCTAAAAGCGAAAATTAATCTAATGTGTATGGGAGCAAAGTAATAAACTTTCTTAGTGGTTGTATCTCTATAAGATACTACTTATATTCTGTATTTTTATCTTGGTATACATTTTACCAGTTGTCTACATTTTACCAGTTGTCCATATTTATACATTAAAAACTAAAATACAAGTGAAGCTACTCTGAAATCGATCTGGTTAGAAAATATGCTATAATCAAAAGAAAGCAAATACTATTCCAAGTATGCATATTTTAATTATAAATATTCAATCATAAAATATTGAAGTGTATACTGGTAGAGTTTTTCAAGAAAAAATTCCAACCCCATTAAGAAATGGAGTAAAGGAATGAACAGAAATTTTCTCAAAGGAGCAATCTGAATGGCCAAAGGCATATGAAAAAGTCCTCTTCAATATTAGTCATCAGGGAGATGCAAATCGAAACAACAATGAGGTATCATCTCACACCACAGATACTGGCACACATTCAAAAGAGCAAGAACAACCAGTGCTGGTGCAGATGTGGGAAGCAAGGAACCCTCATCCATTGTTGGTGGGAATGATGACCGGTCCAGTTATTTTGGAAAACAATATAAACATTCCTCCAAAAACTAGATATTGAGCTCTAATTTCACCCATCAATACCACTCCTGGGAATATACCCAGGAGACCCAAAAACACATAGAAATGCCATTTGCACTTCTATATTCATCACAGCACTATTCACAATAGCCAGAATTTGGAAACCACCTGAGTGTCCAAGAACAGAAGACTGGATAAAGAAATTATGATACATTTCCACAATGGAATACTTTGGAGCTTTTTGGAAAAATGAAGCCATGAAATTTGCCTATAACTGGATAGATATGGAGAGTATCATCCTGAGTTGCTGAGTGAAATGAATCAGAAAGACAAGGACAGATATAGAATTACTGAATTCATTTGTGGGATATAAATATATACCAGTGTTCTACTAATTTTTGTAACCTGTAATGCCAGACTTGAACTGAGCACTGAATGTAGGCAAAGGGATATACATGATAACCCCTAAGTGTTTGTATGACAAGCCACAATGAGTAAGAGAAGGGAGGGAGAGAGAGTGAGAAGAAGAAAGAAGATGATGAAGAAGATGATGATGAATATGATTAAGAAGATGATGACAAAGGGGCGGAGCGATAGCCCAGCGGGTAGGGCGTTTGCCTTGCGGCGGCCGGTGCCGGCCTGGGTTCGATCCCGGCATCCCATATGGTCCCCGAGCACCGTCAGGAGTGATTCCTGAGTGCAGAGCCAGGAGTAACCCCTGAGCATTGCCGGGTGTGGCCCAAAAAAGCAAAAAAAAAAAAAAAAAAAAAAAAAAAAGAAGATGATGACATGAAGAAAAGAAGAAGAAGAAGAAGAGAAGAAGAAGAAGAAGAAGAAGAAGAAGAAGAAGAAGAAGAAGAAGAAGAAGAAGAAGAAGAAGAAGAAGAAGAAGTAGAGGAGGAGGAGGAGGAGGAGGAGGAGGAGGAAGAAAAAGAGGAAGACAAAGACGAAGAAGAAGTATTCCTGTTATAGAAGCAGGTTGGGGGGGGGGAGGGAACTGGGGACATTGGTTGTGGGAAATGTGCTCTGGTGGAGGGATGGGTGCTACAACATTGTTTCACTGAAACCCAATCATGAACAACTTTGTAAATGTCTGAATCATGGTGTTATAAAAATTAAAATTAAAAAATATTAAAGTGTATAAATATTGAAAAGAAAAAATGTTGTAAAAATCATTTCCATGCCAGAGAGATAGTCCAAGAGTCAGGGGCATCTACATAGCCCACACAAGGACCAAACTTTTATTCCCAGCACCCCATGTCCTAATGAGCACCAACAGGTGTAACTAATTCTAGCGCCCCGAGCACTGCTGGCCTGAGTACCGAGTCCTAGCATCAGTCCTGTTCAACCCAGTTGGAAAAGTGTTATTGAAAGTGGCCCCAGGATCCCCTAAATACTCTTTATTATCCACCTCAAAACTAGTTCAAGTACATTATTTTAAATGTGAGCTTATCATTGATTTTATTCATTATTTCATATCTCAAAAGTTACTACAAATAGTTATATAATTTTCATTTTAACTAAAGATATAGGCCAGACAGTAGGATGCTCAGTCTCAACATGAATCCAACAAACCTAGTTCTACAGTCTATAGTACCTAATAAAAATGTACTTATTAGAAATATGCATCGTGTCAGAGAGATCAACTCAATGGATTGAATGCAGGCCTGGCATGCAGGAGGCCCTGGTTCAATCCCCAACACCACCTGCCCTCCCAGGCACCAACAGGAAAGGCTCCAGAGCACAGAGTCTAGAGTAGCTCCTGAGCACTGTCAGGTGGGCCCCCAAAAAAACTACATATATATGAAGTTTTTATATATATAAATTGTATATATATAAATTTTATATATTTATATATATGAAAGAAAAACTCAGTAGTTCACTTCATTCCTTTTAATTCCTTGGTATATTAGAAGTCTATTAAATATCCCTAAATTTCACACAACACAGAGGCATTATAATTATAGCTATCAAGCCACTCTTGCCCATTCATCTTTTCGTTTATTAAAAAAGTTGCTATCCTGATGACATCATATTAGATTAGAAATTTACCAGGAAAAAATTTTTTTGAAAAAAAGGAAATTAGCAGAGTCAAACTCCTCATAAGATAATGTGCTAAGAATGAAAGATTAAAGCTGGTATGGGTAAAATGGACCCTGAGGGTAACTGAGACAGAATTGGCCCTTCCAGCGTAGTTAACCATCTGAGGACCAGCTTCCTTTCATCTTGTTTTTATGGCCCCTTTTTCTTCATCAGTACTTCTCTAGAGACTGCACTAAAACAGGCTGGCAGCCATGTGTGGGTTGCCTAATTACAGTAACTTGAGATTTGGCCACTCGGTAGTCAATTTTCACTTTATGAAGGATGTCCATCTAATGAGTTAGATGATCATCATATCATTAGCAATACCTCAAAGGCAACCGCGCCCTGGAATGTTGAAAGCTGGCGGGATCCACTGAGGTGGCAGGGAGCCAGTGTGTACCTTTAAATACCAGCGATCATAGCCCAGACTGCACTCTCTGAAGACAGCCCTGGAGTGTCCTCAGCTGGTTTCACCCTCTCTCTGGCACACCATAGCCTGATCATCCATCTGTACTTCTTCTGTTCACCCATCTGGAAGATTTCAGCCAACGCCATGACTGATGACGAGCTGTCTGCCTTGGTGGTAGATAATGGGTCAGGGATGTGCAAGGCGGGTTTTGGTGGTGATGATGCCCCTCGGCTGTTTTTCCTTCCATGGTAGGGCGTCCCGCACCAGGGAGTCATGGTGGGCATGGGCCAGAAGGACTGCTATGTAGGGGGATGAGGCTCAGAGCAAGAGAGGCATCCTGACCCTGAAATATCCCATTGAGCATGGAGTGGTCACCAACTGGGATGACATGGAGAAGATCTGGCACCACACTTTCTACAATGAGCTCCGTGTGGCACCAGGCGAGCACCCCATCCTCCTCACTGAAGCTCCCCTCAACCCCAAGATCAACCGGGAAAAAATGACTCAGATCATGTTTGAGGCCTTTAACACACCTGCCATGTATGTGGCCATCCAGGCTGTGTTGTCCCTCTATGCCTCTGGCCGGACCACAGGCATTGTGATGGATTCTGGGGATGGGGTCACCCACACTGTGCCTATCTATGAAGGCTATGCCCTTCCACATGCCATTCTACGTCTGGATCTTGCTGGCAGAGACCTGACTGATTACCTCATGAAAATCCTGACAGAACGGGCTACAACTTCACCACTACAGCTGAGCGAGAGATTGTTCGAGATGTCAAAGAGAAGCTCTGCTACGTGGCCCTGGACTTTGAGCAAGAGATGGTCAATGCCGCTGCTTCCTCCGCGCTAGAGAGAAGCTATGAGCTCCCGGATGGGCAGGTGATCACCATCGGGAGCGAACGTTTCCGCTGCCCGGAAGCCATTTTCCAGCCATCCTTTCTAGGCATTGAGTCCAGTGGGATCCATGAGACCACGTTCAACTCTATCATGAAATGCGACGTGGATATTCGCAAGGACCTCTATGCTAACACCGTGCTGTCTGGAGGTAGCACTATGTATCCAGGCATTGCTGACCGGATGCAGAAGGAAATTGTAATCCTGGCCCCTGGCACCATGAAAATCAAGATTATAGCACCCCCAGAGCGGAAGTACTCCGTCTGGATAGGGGGTTCCATTCTGGCTAGCCTATCCACATTCCAGCAGATGTGGATCAGTAAGCAGGAATATGATGAGGCTGGCCCTCCTATCGTCCATAGAAAATGCTTTTAAATGGGCTTGCATGGATTTACCTTCTCCCTTCTTCTAGGTCGAAGTGATGGCACTTCTTTATCAACTTTTAATTGAGTCCAGGTAAATAGACCATTCTTGCTCATATGAAAACCAGAAACTTATATCCATCCAATGTTGTGAGTTCCTGCCTGGCTCACCATACTGTGACCTGTTGCCATATACAATTTTCTTTATGTAGTTCAACAAAATGTACACCTGTTTAAAGTGATAAAATCATGAGAATGAAATTATAAGAAGGGTGCTTTCAGAATGGATAACTAGAATTTGCCAACTTTTTTTGTTTGTTTGTTTCCTTTTTTGGGTCACACCCAGCGATGCTCAGGAGTTACTCTTGAGCTCTTTACTCAGGCATCACTCCTGGTGGTGCTTGAGGGACCATATGGGATGCCAAGGATCAAACCCGGGTTGGTTGCGTGCAAGGCAAACGCCCTACCCACTGTGCTATCTCTCCAACCCCACAAACTTTTTATATTTTTCTTGCTAAAATATTTTAGAGTAGCAGTCTTTCAATCCTGTTTTTAAAATGTGTCTGAATTTAGAAAACATCTTATCAGTTTGATTTTTGGTTTCAATTTTGTAAATACAAATAATGAATTATATGAGTCACTAATGCCCTTATACATAAGCAGCGGAGAAATAAAATGTAATATCTTTTAAAAACTGATACATCTGGCTATCTGGCAATGTGAATTCCCAAATTCCACAACATCATTATTTTAGAAGCTCCAAATTTTGTTGCCTTTATTAAATACATTTAATGAAACAGTGAAAAATATAGTAAAATATTCCAATAAAGTTGTATATAATTCAACTAAACTTCCAGCTCAAAATGGAGTTCTGCTGGTAAAATACACATTTTAATGTCTTACTTATTGAACTTCATTATACTTACAAAATAGGAAAAACGGATCTTAAAGTATTTTAAAACAGAGATTTATAATGTCAAATTAATGTTGCTACTCTACAGTTTGACATGGATAAATTTATCTCTACTTGCATAACATAGTTTGAATATTTTTGTAAGCTACGATTTGGGATATTTCTCTTTAAAAGGCTTCACTGCAGTAAAAACAAACTCTTAATATCTTTATAAATTATAAATTCTAGCACCAATATATATCATTAGTTTTATTCTTGAAAATATTTTAGGATAATTATGCTTTAATGTGTCCATTAACTAGCAATATTTCTTTAAGCAGAATAGTTCTGAGACTAATACACAGAAAAATCTAAGTATATTTATTTCTACCTATTTTGTGATTCCTTATTATCATAACATTATATATATATTTTTCGTTTTTCTGAAAATTAAAGTATTGGTGGTTGCTTATTAAAATATCATCACATTTCTTTGTTTTCCCTTTCATTATTAGATTCTTAAGAAGGAGGATACTATTTTCCTTTTCCTCTTAATTAGGAAATTATACCTGTGTTTTGAAATCCAATTTGGAATCTTTAAGAATTTTATTTTCCGATTTGGGGGTCATACCTGCAGTGCTCAGGGACTATGTCCACTCAGTGCTCAGGGATCTCTTCCGGCAGGGCTCAGGGAATCAAGTGGTGTCCAGTTTCAAGCCTGGGGTTCCCAGGCAGGACATACTCCAGCTCTTTGAGTCATCACCCCAGTGCTGAGCATTTTAAGATCAAGCTTTCCCCCCTCAAAAAAAGTAATTACTTCCTTATTCTGACAGTACAATTTTTAAAAATTTAACTGAAATTGATCTCCAAAGGTGTTTTATATTATGGCTTAGTTTTCTTTCACCAATTAATTTTAAATAAATTAAAATTGCTTCATACTAACATTTCCTGTCATTTCCTTTCAATCCTTCCCAAGGTAATGGAGAATGATGCAAAGGGATCCTTTTAATTTGTGTCACTGATTGATCCATATGTTATAATTTTGCACCTGGTACATTTGGCTAGAAAAACCCTAAAAGTCTTTTTTTCTTTCAAGAAAGATGACTAGTCTGATAAAAACATAAATTTCATGTAATCTCAATTAAAAAAACTGGATATGAGTGGATAAGCAAAATTCTAAGGTAATTAGTAGGTAGAGATAATGGCAATGATAATAATAATACCTTGGATTAACAGGCTGCAACACTTTCTATTTGCAGAAGAGCTCTCACACACTCTGACCTACATTCTCAATTACAGAAGAGAAAACACATCTTCCATCCACAGATAGTATATGGAACTGGTAGAATGAGCTCCCAAGAGAGAGAACAATTGAAGCCTGGACCATGAGATGAAAACATGGATTTCATAGTGCAATCAGACTTTTAAAACTAGGGCCTTCGGATATATATTTATTCCCTCAACACTGACAAACTGAGAGATGAAATTTAAGGAAAAAAAACTGTCCACACCATATCTCATATTCTAAAATTAGTGTCATTTATTGAGGAAATACATTTGACTTGCTATTTATTAGTAGTTCACCAGTCTATCTCATTACCAAATTCCTTAGAATATTTTATAGAAGTTACAGATTCCCTGGTCCTCGGCTCATAAATTCTCATTCCGTAAGTCTAAGATGAAGATGAAGGACCCCAATATAGAGCCCACCTGAGCAATAACACCTCTTGATAACCCAGATCAGGAGCCCATGACTAAAAGAGCTCAAGAGCCTATGGTGTGTAGCTTTGTATACAGACATCCAGGTACAATCCTCAGCATTTCATATTGTCCCCAGATACCACCAGAGCTCCAAAGCAACAAGCAGGAGGTAGACTCTGAGCACTATGGTACGTGGCCAAACAACAACAACAACAACAACTAAAATCAATAAACAGCCAGAACCTAAAATACATTGTAGTCTCCAAAGGCAGAGCAAGACTGAGGAAATTTCTTTTCTTTTTTCTTCCTGAGATTGCACAGAACTGAGGTGTTCTTTATAAACGAATTTTATACTATTACAAGCAATTTCCACCCTCTCTTATTAATCCACCTTATATAGAAATCTCAGGTATTGAACCAATGCCTCTCAGCTATTTCCTAATCACAGGGAGCATTGTTCTGAACGTCTGTGATGGTGCAAAGGCAGCCCTGACACTTTCCTTCCCTAATTTGTAGATACGATTCTTTGTCAATTGTGAGAGAGTGTAGTGCTAAGATACAGGTTGAGGGACCTGAGAGTTCAGTGGGTAAGGCACTCTTCTTGAAAGTAGATGGCCAAGGCGTAATTCCAAGTACCCATATAGTCCCCCAAGAACCTTCAGGAACAATTCTTGAGCCCAGAGCCAGAAGTATAGGAGTAAGACTGAACACAGTTGGGTCAGGTTGAAACTCACATTCATAATTCTATTACGGAGAAGAACCAAGAAACATGTCACATTTTAAAATAAGAGGTGACTACAAGAGTATGCCACCTGCACGGCAAGCCTGGCAAGCTGCCCGTGTCATATTTGATATGCCAAATACCAGTAACAATTATATTAGGTCATTCCCATGACCTAATATAATGGTTTGAGGCTCTTTATGTTCCTGGAGCAAGCAGATGTCCTTGGGCTCTACTAGCATGAGACAGGACATATGGAGATAATACTGGTGCCCGCTCGAGCAAACAGATGATGAATGGGAAGATAGTGATAGTGGTGTGAATTTTCTATACAAAGCACTTGCTTTGCCACATTAATTTACTCCTTCCATTACTATTAATTCAATACCCTGAACATTGTTTCTGTGATTTCTTTTAGATTTACTAGAGATGTGCTTCAAGGATCTTGGGCATTTATATTCAAGTAATGAGGGAAAGAACGTACTATGAGAAGCAGCATGATTTACAGGCGCTGCAGAGGGAAATAGTTGAAGATTCATGACTATGCAAATAAAGACAATTCCAGTCAGGCTGACCAAAGAGGGGTTCATGGAGAAGACGGAGATAATGAATTTAAGAAAGCTTCTTAAATGGTTCGGGCACCATTATGATCACTGCGGTTGATAGGAGAATTCATTCTTCTTCTGAGTACTTCCATTGAACCCTGCTAGGCACAAAAAGAAGCACACGAACTTTAAGGGACCCTTTTCTATTACTATAGTATCTACAGACAAGTATCAAACTCCCCAGCCCTTGCCCAACAAGAGTCCCTGAAGACACAGATACAGAGATCTATCCACCTGTTAACCTGCTGGTGTATTCTTACCGCCAGCACATAGTATTGCCCAATAAACATGAATAAATTAATGAATTTGTGGATTCTAATGCACATGTAAATATCATATCCTGCTTTATCTGCTTCTCGCCATCTGTTCACAGCTCAATGAATGTTGGTGCCTTACATTCTGTTCTCTTTCCTCTGAGAAGTAGACAAGAATGTGGTGGTATATGTGGTGAAATAGATGCATAGAGGTGTGAAGTTGCAGTCTTAAAACTTTATAACAGTTTGATAATTTTTGATTTTCTTTAAAGTTTGCCTTTAGGGGCTTAGATATAGTATAGCGGGTAAGGTGTTTGCCTTGCACATCGCAGACTCGAATTTGATCCCCTGCAGCCCATATGGTCCCTTGAGAACTCCCAGGAGTGATTCTTGAGTACAGACCCAGGAGAAAACCCTGAGTATCACCAAGTGTGACCCAAACCTCCCCACCAAAAAGAATTTTTTAACAGTTTGCCTTTATTCTAATTATTCAAATAACCCTCTAACCTTACTTTTTTCAGACATCTGCTAAGTATGTGAGGTGGAAGGAAGGAAGGGTGGAAGGAAGGAAGGAAGGGAGGGAGGAAGGAAGGAAGGAAGGAAGGAAGGAAGGAAGGAAGGAAGGAAGGAAGGAAGGAAGGAAGGAAGGAAGGAAGGAAGGAAGGAAGGAAGGAAGGAAGGAAGGAAGGAAGGAAGGAAGGAAGGAAGGAAGGAAGGAAGGAAGGAAGGAAGGAAGGAAGGAAGGAAGGAAGGAAGGAAGGAAGGAAGGAAGGTAAGGAGAATGAGACTCTTCAGTTAACAAAATAATACATTCAGCTCTTCGTATCTAGCTGCATTCCTGCTGATATTTTTTTCTAGCTTCCAAATTGTTCTAGGGTTAAATTTCAAGCATCTGAATCCCTAATAACTCAGACATTATAATATATTTTATTTATTTAATTAAACATTTCATTATACCACAGTGAGATATACAATTACAACGTTGTTCATGTTTGGAGGTTTCGGTCACATAGTGTTCCAGAACCCCGCCCGCCACCAGTGTCCATTTCCCACCAGCAATGTCCCCAATTCCCTCCCCCTCCCATAGCCTGCCTAAATGGCAGGTTATTTATCTCTTTTCTCTCTCCCTCTCTCTCTCTCTTCCTTCTCTTACATATTGTGGGTTGCACTACATACACTTAGAAGCCATCATGTGCATTTTTTTGCCTGTATTTAGTGCTCAGTTCTATGTTGGTATCAGCCCTTTTGACATTTATTCGCACATGTTCCCTTCTCTATCTTACCTAATCTCTGACTCCCACAGGTTTGTGGTAATTTCCACTTTTGGTAAGATCACCTGATACATTTGTGTCATGCAAATAAATGCAGTCATTCTATGTCTCTCTCTTTCCTTCTGACTAATTTCACTCAACATGATCCTTTCCATGTCCATCCATTTATAGGAAAATTTCATAACTTCATTTCTCCTAACAGCTGCATAGTATTCCATTGTGTAGATATACCAAAGTTTCTTTATCAAATCATCAGTACTCGGGCATACTGGTTGTTTCCAGGTTCTGGCTATTGTGAATAGTGCTGCTATGAAAATAAAAGGGCGGATTGTGTTTTCGCTGTGTGTTTTTGCCTTCCCAGGGTATATTCCCAGGAGTGGTATGGCTGGGTCAAAAAGGGAGCTCAATTTCTAGTAATTGGAGGAACGTCCATATTGTTTTCCAGAAAGGTTGTACAAGTCGACATTCCCAGCAACAATGTATGAGAGTCCCCTTTTCCCGCATCCACGCCAGCACTTGTTGCTTTTACCCTTTTGGATATGGGCCAGTCTCTGTGGTGTGAGGTGATATCTCATTGTTGTTTTGATTTGCATCTCTCTGATGATTAGTGATGATGAGCAATTTTTCATATGCCTTTTGGCCATTCGAATTTCTTCCTTGTCAAAGTTTCTGTTCATCTCTTCTCCCCATTTTTAATGGGGTTGGCTGTTTTCTTCTTATATAGCTGTACCAGTGCCTGATATATCCTGAATATTAACCCCTTATCAGATGGGTATTGGGTAAATATTCTTTCCCGTTCTGTGGACTGTCTTTGTATCTTGGTCACTGTTTCTTTCAAGGTGCAGAAGCTCTTTAGTTTCATGTAGTCCCATATGTTTATATTTTCTTCTAGTTGCTTTGTTAATGGTGTTTCACCTTTGAAGATGTCTTTAATGTCTTTAGCTTCAATGTCGTGGAAGTGTTTTTCCTATATTTTCTTCAACATACTTCATGGATTCAGGTCTGATATTGAGATCTTTAGTCCATTTTGATCTGATTTTTGTGCAAGGTGTTAGACACAGGTCCAAATTCATTTTTTTACATGTAGCTGTCCAGTTTTCCCAGCACCACTTGTTGAAGAGACTTTCCCTTACTCCAGTTTGGACTTTTTGCACCTTTATCAAAGATTAACTGATCATGTCTTTGAGGATGGGTGTCAGGATACTCAACTCTATTCCATAGGTCCACAGGTCTAAATTCTCGACCCAAAATCTCTTAGAAACAATAGATATGTATAATATATTTTAAAGTGTGCTTTTCTGCTCAATTTCCACAGCCTCCTTCCAGAATTTACAAAATATTTCTTTCAAAAAAATGTTTGAAGTTAGGAATTAAGCATGTGGTTTTCCTAGTAATGCTTCCAGATGTTGATAAGTACAGTTGGAATGTCTTTAGGAATATGTATGTATATATCGGTAGAGAGATTGCTCATTAAAGTTAATTGATACTTTAAGACTTCCTTTTTAAAGATGAAAGGGCCTGTCTAAACTATGCTGTCTTTTTTAAAACTAACACCATAAGTAATAAACTATAGAATCTACTTGAGCTGCCTGCCTTGTTCTTTATCCTATTCTAATTCAGCTATCCTAATCACGTTATAATTTTAGATTCAGTTAAATCTAATCCACAGATGTGCCAGTATGATATGATGACAGATATTTTATCTGGAAAACACCCTAACACCACTTGAAAAATGGAAAATCTTATTTAATTGGCTGTTTGACAGCATGTAAGTTAAAAGCCAAGTTGTTGGTTTAGCCCAACAAGTTGGAGCACAGGCTTTGCAGGCAGGAGTCCGGGTTCATTTTCCTGTCCTGCAGAGTCCCCCAGGCACCACAATGAGCAACACAAGCTCTAGATCCAAGAACAGCCCCTGAGCACTGCTGGATATGGCCCAAAAAGCAAAACAAAAATTTTTAAACAATTTGTTCTCTCTGGAATTAGAAATAAAGCATTTGTTACCATACACACATGTAATAAAGAGTGTCTGGCAAAAATGAGAAAAGACAGTTGAGCCCAGTGAGCAAAGAGTCCACCGGACACATGCCCCTCATGACAGTGCTCCAGTAAGAGAAGTGTGTCCTAAGGATTCTACATCTTGGGGTAAACAGAGAAAACCATATACCAACAAAACAGTTCCAGTTCATAGTTCCTATCTACTTCCTGTGACCTATGTAGAACAACTCCCCTGATATAATCCCCTCTTAACTGAGAAAGAGTAACTCCCGAGCATGGTTGGCTTGGTGTGTTTTCATACCAGTCTAATGAAGGAAAGTTTAAATCTTCTGGGAAAATCTGCGGTGACTATTTTCTAAATCATTTACAAAATTGAAGGTTTCCACAGAAATATAAGCTTTTTATAATTGCTAGTTTACAGAGTAATTTAGAGCTTATTTACATGAAATCTATAATTTTCAGTTAGTGTGTTGGCAAATGACACCAAAATTAATTACACTATTTAATATTTTGAATGGTCATTAATTCAATGATCAAAATCATAACATTGGGTAAATATTACATTTTATAAAAATGAAAAATTATTTCAGCATAATATATACAAAATATAGCATTAAAAAATTCTTGATGGGCCACAGTAAATAAAGATTCACTTGTATCACTAGTCTTCTCGTTGTTCATCAATTTGCTCGAGCAGTCGCCAGTAACATCTCCATTCGTTGGGAATGAGATCCATTATTGTTACTGTTTTTGGCATATCAAATACACCACAGGTAGCTTGCCAGGCTCTGCCATAGCTCTGGGTTTATGCCAGAGAGTCCAGTCTTTTTCTATGTCAGACCATCAACTATCCAGGGCCCATGGGGCAGAGTTGAAACATAGAAAAGAAACATTTCTCAGTGAACATGAATAAAATGGTAAAATAATTAAAATAAATTTCTTGCTCTATATCAAAAATATTTGAAAAATAACAAATGCTGGTGAGGATGGGAGATAAAGAAACTCTATTGGTGAAGATGTAAATTGGTACAACTTCTATGAAAAACAATATGGAAATTCCTTAGAAAACTAAAAGTTAAAATACCATATGACCCAGCAATATACTCCTTATATTTACCAAATAAATATGACAATTTAAAACATAGATGGAACCCTGTTTTCACACCAGCATTATTCACAACCTAAATCAATGCATAAAGAAGCTGTGGTATATATATATATATATATATATATATATATATATATATATATATATATATGTGTGTATATATATATATATATATATATATATGTATATATATACATATATATGTATATATATATACACACACACACAAAGACACTATTCAGCCATTTAAAAATGACATCAGGAGTCAGAGATCAAAGGGTCACTTGCCTCACATAGAGCTGATTCTGATTTGATTCCCAGCAGTCATATGCTTCCCCAAGCCCTAAGAACAGAACAAGAAGTTAAAGCCTGAGCACCACTGGGTGTGATCCTGGAGAAATAAAAAGAAAACAAAAGAAATAATACCATTTGCAACAACAATGTGAATAGTAGAACCTGAGGTGATTATGCTAAGTAAAATAAGTCAGAAAGTGGGGCTAGAGCAATAGTCCAGCGGGTAGGGCATTTGCCTTGCATGCGGCAGACCTGGGTTCAATCCCCAGCATCCCATATGGTCCCTGAGCACCACCAGGAGTAATTCCTGAGTGAAGAGCCAGGAGTAACCCCTGATTATCTCTGGGTGTGACCCAAAAAAAGCAAAAATATAAAAAGAAAGTGACTATAATACATGATTTTTCTCATATGTGGAATATAAACAACCAATGCAAATAAATTAACAAAACACATCAGGAGTCAGAGATCAAATTAGCAGGTGGGAGGAGAAAGTATGTAGTATGAACTTGATGATGTAAATGACACAACAACTTCTAGACAGTAGAAGTTGCTGGTGGTGCAGTGAGGTGTACACACATTGGAGATGTGAGACTGAGCTCCTAAAACTTACATAATACTTACCAATATTATATAAATACAGTGCTTTTTTATTTAATTTATATATTTCTTGAAAATATGGACTAATGGTTCTGTGCTTAAATATCATCATGGCTGAGTGCTGGCTTCCATAAAACAACTAGCTCTAAGAAACTCTTCTGTTGCAGTTCACTGTTGCCCAGAGCCTCTGTACCTTCTCTGGAGTTACCTCCTGCAGGCTACTTTGTAGATATAGGGGCAAGAAAATGTTTGATATGTGGCAGTAGTATATCTTACCATGTATTCTATGTTAGCTGGTATAAATATTTTCTCTCATGCTACCACAATCATCATGGAACTAGGTAGATCTTACCATTATGTTTACCTGGCTACGTTAGATCTCTAAGTAATTAGAACAAAGAGAAATGCTGTTTGCCTCCAAGCAAGCAAGCATGGCTCTCTAATAAGTCTAAAGGCTAATATACAAAACAACTATAAAGAAAAAATGAGGATCTTGTGAAGGCTTGGAGAAATACATACCTGGCTGTAGAATACCCATTGGTACAGATACATGCCCTTCCCCCACTCTGCATATGACCTGCATGAACACTTCCAAGGCAGATCTTGGCTGGGGCAATATTAACATTTCAATGGGGCTAGATGAGGTCCTGGGAGAAGTTACCTGAAGGGGATTAACCTTAACTTCTTTCTTTGACGTGGGCCAGTCTGGACTGAAAAAATTATAAAAACTGTAGCCTGATTTCTTCCGTGCTTTTTTACCTTTTTGCCTTTTTGCCTTTTTGACTTCTCCCTCTCCTCTTCTCCCTCTCCATTCTCTTCCCTGTTGGGCCTTAGCATGTGGTAGCAGCTATCTTGGACTAGGATTCTAAACCCACACATGGCGGGCCCAATTAGGAACCTAAAGTCTGAGGTTTTCCTATTGTTGGATTGTATACCAGAACAAGTGTGAGTAAAAACCTTTGGAAACTGCTGGATTTTCCTGTCTTTCTCTGTCGGTGGGCCACCAATCCCCTGGGGCAGAAGGGAATCTTAGACCTGCTCCCAGATTTTGTCGGGGCACCCAGCATTCCCTGACACTCTTCAACAGACAGAAGTAAAAACTCAGGACCAGAAATGACAAAACAGCACCACCGCAGACATAATTCTCTTAGAACTGATACTTGCTGGAAAATGGAATTCAGCATTGTTTACCTGTTACACCAATATTCACAGAGGCTGAGAATCGCCAGCATAGGGCTTTCTAGGAACACAGAATATCTTTTCATGTGCTCCAAATAGTTCTGTTTCAACTATGAAGGTCAGTCAACACGGTCACACTTGTCTTTGAACAAGTAGGATTTTTAGGTCCATTCAGTCAAAGATTCTCTTCTAGCCTTCTGGGCCTATTCATTTGCAGATAGAAGAAGAAAATGCAATGAAGTTTTTCATATCCTGCATTCATACATGATGACCAGCCTTCTTATGCTGTCCAGTTTCTTTCAGATAAGAAGGAGTGACTCGTCACAGCACGAGATGAGGAAACTCTGTATGGGAGGAAATCACATCTGTTTCTTCTCCTCAGGGCCCACCTCTGGCACAAGGCCTTCAGTTCACACAACACTGAGCTGCCTCTGGGGCTCTCAGCGCAGCTCTGAGATCCCTATTGGTCGCCATGGGCCTAAGCCAGGCCAAAATACAGTATTTTTTAAAAAGAAAATTTCTCCCCTTCCCCTGATCACAGTGCTACATTTTTGGTGCTTGACATTATATATATAACACTTAGTGATTTGACAAATCAACCAAAATTATAAATAATAAACAAATTATCAAGTATTTCTGGTAGCATAAAATGTGAATCGAACATATTTGTGAATAATTGGAATATTAGGGAGGAGGCAAGAGGGAGAAAATATTAAACTATAAGTGATACCCAACACCATAGTCAAATTATTGCCAATTGCAAAGTTATTATCGTCATATTTGAGTTCTTACCACCAAGAATTTTAAACAGACTACCTAACTATTCTTACAACATTAGTTCTATAAAGGAATTTAACCAAGGCACAGTCAGCCTGGAACTTAATTTTTAGCTAATGAACAACTGAATATCCCATTAATTTAATAAGTAATCCCTTGTTTGTACACTGATGGGAGGCAAGAGCTGAACTCACCTTATTCACTAGTAACTAGAGCTTAAGCTAAGCCTGTCACATGCTCCACTCTGAAATTTTTATGCTTAATGCATGAAAAAGTGACAAAAATATACAGGAACTGTTGAGAATATATTCACAGCCACGTGACCCAAGGCACTGCCTATGCCAATATCACATATAAAAGCCTAAACTGGCCATAGCTTTCACAAGGCAGCAAATATTCTTCAAATATCTAATTTTCTTCCTTTCCAGAAAATTTTATGTCCATTTTCCAAAGATGAAATCTGAACTACTCATTATTCTTCAAAAAGATTACTTTCTGGCTTAAACCTAAAGTCAATTTCTGCTGCATATAATCAAGTTCTGCTGGTTACAGCCTATCTCAGTAGTAGAGAGTGGAATGGTCAGCAATACACCCTTAATGAAACAGGCACATTTAGGATTAGGCATCTGGCCCAATTCAGGATGAAGGCAGCAAAAGTACCACTAGTTTTCAGAAAAGGGAATCTTGCAAACTTACAAGAACAATGGAGAAATGATTCATTAAAATAGAACCTGGAGTCACTTCAAACGAAGTGCACAGCTACAGGCAGGAAACCAAACTTTCACTGTTGAAGAACAATATAAGTGATTTAAGTACTTTTACATGGAGGGGGAAAGGACTACTACTATTGACTCTAGCTATTTTAGAAGAATTTTTTTTTAATTTTCTTTAAAACAAACACGACTTGCTAGATATTTCTCAAGAAAGTGATTGGCTAAAAGAATCTTAGATCTCTTAGAGACAGATAACTAAACAAGCTCCATTTACTGTATTCACAAATGGACTGGGACTTCCATGTTAAATGTGGAATAATGGTGGGAAAGAATAGAGCCCAGGAATTGAAGTAAAATTATCTGGAGCTGAGGACTGGATACCCCAAGTATCTAGCAATGCCTTCTCTATAGTTAACAACCTCTTTTCTTTATATGAAAAGGCCTTTATCATTTGTTTGGAAAGTATGTATGAAACAACCTTACCTGGTAGAAGGATACATAAAGTAAAAGTCAATTTTTTAAATAAAAAAGTAAAAGTTAATTTTATCAATTAAGGTCCTTGTAAATGACACAAAAAAGACTAAAGATTTAATTCATAAGAATTAAATTTAAAACTGATTATAAAGGCTTGGTTAGATTTAAGAAAACAAATAGGGGTGATGAGATATCTAGTATTAATGACAGAGATCCAATAGCTCAAAGGTCTAAGAAAAGTGAGAAGACAAAGTTGATGAATGTGGTGTTGGAATATGAGCATGAGAAACCATTAACAGTATATTCAATAAGTGAAAATACAAATTAAAGAAAAGTGAGAGGCATGACTAGAACTCAATGAGAGAAATCAGTGAACCCGGCTATCCGGTTGAATCTATGGTGACAGAGAGAGAGAGAGAGAGAGAGAGAGAGAGAGAGAGAGAGAGAGAGAGAGAGAGAGTGCCAGCCAGAATTCAAATGAAAGTAAAAGAAGAAAACTTAAAACCCTTAGGCTTCCTCCCTTTTACTGCCCAAGATCCTCTCCCTGTATTCTATACCTGTGGTAGCCAGAGATCAGGGGAAATATGCAATCCTTGGAAGTCAGTCAAGGAAAGCACAAACAAGACAGAGAAGGTAAAAAGAAAATGGATAGGAAAGTGAAAATGCATAATTAACAGCACACTAGTACTTCTCATTCCACACACCAGTCATTGCTATGGTCTCTGGACCTAGAGCCAAACCCTAATAGGACTGAGGGTGCTTAATTTTGAATTTAAAATCTGGAAGGAAGAGCTAACCTGCAAAAAATAAACAAATTGAAGAAACTAGTGTCTTTAGACATAAATCTTAGAAACCTGCATACAGAGCACTCTACTCCCTGTAAAAGGAAAACTTGACACTAAGGTGTTCTATTCAAAAGATTATTATTATATAAGGCTAAAGTTGTTTCCATATTTTTAGTTATGCTATTGGTTTTAATGTGATAGCATTAACAGATAGTGACTCTAAATGTGTGCTGACTTATTTGCAGGATATAAAAAAAAATATAACATGATACCAATATCCAAGTCCAGATAAAACATGGATCAGGAGGTCTTGTCAGTCGGTGGAATCTACTGCAAATGTGCAGGAGTCAGAGGCTAGGTAAGACAGAGAAAGGAACAGTGTACTTATAACTACTGGAAATGGAAATACCAGCATAGAACTGAGCATTGAATGTAGACAAAAGGATATGCATTATAACCTCTAAATGTATGTATTGTAAGCCACAATGTGTAAGAGAGGAGAGATAAAGGGGAGGGGAGAGAGAGAGAGAGAGAGAGAGAGAGAGAGAGAGAGAGAGAGAGAGAGAAAAAAGTGCCTGCCATAGACACAGGCTGAGGGAGGGGAGATTCAGGGGTCATTGGTGGTGGGGAAAGGACACTGGTGGAGGGATGGGTGTTGGAACACTGTATGACTGAAACCAAAACATGTGTATATCTCATGGTGGTACAATATTAATTAATTAATAACTATGACCCAAATAAATAGATAAATGAAATGTGTGCTGAAATACTGATGAAATCTGGACCAAGTGATGGGTTCTATTAGAAGAAGCTGAGATGTAGAAATTTCCCATTATGATAAAGAGGATATAACAAAAAAATATTTGGCAATATAGAAAAATTGTTTACATATGGTTATTATCCTATTTTAGTGACTTCTGTTTCTCTAGTAATCTTAAATAATATATCACTGACTGTTGGGGCTCGGCTGGGTCCCCAACAGGCACTGGGTTTGATGGGGTCCACAGCCACGTCTGGGGTTGACAACCATATCCCTCACCCTGACTGATGGACAAAGGAACAAGATGATGGGCTGTTGATAGTCTGAAGCTCTCTCCCTTTAATCTCTCCTCACTCACTCCCTAACTCTGCCCTACTCCACCACCACTCTTCAGCCATCTCAAGCCCAGTCTACTAGTCATAGACTTCACAAAAGTTTGATGAATAAGAATTATTAGAGGTGAAGGACTTTGGTATTGAAACAATGAGGAGTGAAAGGCCCCTTCTTTCCTGAGGGGAGATTCCCACCAGAGGACCTCCATCCAGATGGATCCTGCCCTGGGGTTATAGGCCTGTCCAGAACTAAAGCTGAAATTCCAGAATGTTGCTTTTTTCTTTCTCTTGTTTTTGTTTTTTGTTTTGTTTTGTTTTTGTTGTTGTTTGTTTTTTGCTTTTTTGGGTCACACCCGGCAATGCTCAGGGGTTTCTCCCTGGCTCTGCACTCAGGAATTACTCCTGGCGGTGCTCGGGGAACATATGGGATGCCAGGGATCGAACCCGGGCCAGCATAGGCCGCGTGCAAGGCAAATGCCCTACCCGCTGGGCTATTACGTCGGCCCCTTTTTTCTTTCTCTTGCTGGTAAACAATCATCTTAATAGTATTTCTAGTCATTTTGTATAAACACAGTAACAGATACAGACATTTATCTATGTCAGGGATTAAGTTTACAGGGTGGCTATTCCTCGGGTATCTTGCTATATATTCCAGACTACAGTCCTCTGTCCTAGTTAGTTTTTTTTTTAACCCCAACATGGTCCTTAATCAGTTAGTTGCTTATCATTGAGATACATCAGGTTGAAGTGTAGAGTGCCAGGGCACTTTAAATTTTTGCCCCTGGAACAAGTAGCCAATCAGGACACAGAATGGGACAGCTGGGTGTGGGATTTGTTATGAATAAAAGGAGTCCCGCCCCCAAGTGCTGTTCAGAAAAAAATGTCCACTAACTCTTCTCCTGAACTCAGGAGTGCTGAACTCAGGACTATGACCCAACACTTGGCCATAGTCAGAGAGTAGGAAACGTGAGACTAGGCAACAGGAGTTGTTGGGGAACAGCTGGGAAAGTTCAGCAACGGTGCAGAGACAGGGATATTGTTCATGTGGGGACCGTGGTCATATCCAGGAAAGGATATAGCAGAGCAGGGACAGGACCTGGCCATCGTTCACAGGAAGCAAGTTGACTGTATGGGACAGGACAGGGAAGTTGTTCACCAGACAAGGCATTGAGGGACAGAACCCATGACTTTGCTCACAGAAAGGGAGTATACTGGGTGGGATGGGACAGGTAAATCATTTGCAGGGCGAGATAGCGCTGAATAGTGACATCGTTCACTAGAGGAGAGCAGATCGCGCTGGATAGGACAGGGAAGTCGTACACTGTACCAGACAGCACTAGGGACAGGACCTCGAAATCGTTGCTGGGTATAAGAGAGGCCTAACATCTGGGGAGGGATCTGGAATCATCTACCTTTCCTGTACATTAAACTAGGTTTCAATCTTCCAGGTTGTGTATGCAAATCTTTCATACAATTCTCAAGAACCTACTACCACAAGAAAATACTTTTGTGTTCACAAGTGGGTCATGTCAGAGTTTGTTTCATGACCATACTCTTAGCTTATTCTACTGCTTTGGCACTTCATCTGTCCCATGTCAAAGCCAGGGAAACTTGCTAGTGGCTCACCCAGGGTCCATTCAGTCCAGCAATGGGACCCTCCTTTGGGGGTGTAAAGAATTAGAATCAATCTAAGGCCACAGAGATTTTAAATTAGGAAATATGACAGATGATCAGGTGTAAATATTTCTAAGTTAGTTACCTTCTAAAGACAAGGGCATAGCCTTAGCTATTGCTCTAACCCAAGAACATGCGAAGGGCATGAAGGAAAAGAAAAGCAACATTTTCACAGGTCACTGCCTGGTTAGAAAATTGAGACCTACAGAGTAGGAGACAGAAGGCTATAAACAAAAGCCAATACAACAACTGACAAAGGCCTTGAAAAATGCATTGGCATAAAGTGAGGTAATCTATTTTAAATACTTAGGATAGAATTCCTGAAGATCAGGAGCGCTACAAGAAAAGAAATAAAAGGTTCTAGGCTGCCACATTTCAGGGCAGATGAGAATTCTGGATTCCTTTGAGTTATGTCATTGATAATACACTGAAGACTTTGTTTTGTGTGTCTATGTGAGTATGTGTATGTATGTGTGTGTATATACAATGTGTGTGCTCCCATTGTCTAGCACATAACTATTAATGCACAATGGCTGTAGAACCTTGTGTATTCTCACTTATAGAGGTCCTGGAAAGTACAGGAGTTAAAAACATCCTCTATGAGGCTAGGCTGGTTGCTCTCCAGTACCTCCTGGTCCCTTGAGCATCATAAGATATAACCCAGATAATCTCTCATTCTGCAGGGTCTAAGCAGTGCTACCTCCTCTGACCCTTGCGCTGAACTACCAACCAGGTTGACCAAAAAATATCTGGGATCCCCAAGCTTCCTGAGCACTGTTTGGGATACCAAAAATAAAAGTAAATCAAATCACACAAAGCACGTCATGAGGAGTTACCAAACAGCCAGGTGTATGGACACCTGCAGGATTGCTGCAACACTCATATTCTGCCCCAGGAACGGGCCAGAGGGGAAGGAGAGAAGGAAATCCTAGTGGAAACATCACATTTTCAGTAAGCAAATGCTTTTCCTCTTCACCTTTGAGATAAGAATCTACTGAATCTCAAGGCAGGGACTAAGAAGAAAGGGATGAAAATTAGGATTGTTGACAAGAAAAACTCCGAAAAGAAATATTTGTGTTTCGTGTGAATGCATTCCAGAAGGTCCTCGCAGTGTAGGAGCTCCCTAATCACACAAATCTAGTATGTATATGTAATTAAGGCTCTTCCTCACATTTCCACCTATTTCTTTGGCAAGAAAAGATAAAGCCAAAGGGTGGCCTTAGGCACATGGAGGCCAACACTACAGACTAACATTCCCCAAAGCAAATGCAGCTGCTTCCACCGTCGAGTGCCTGTTTGACCAGAAGGAGCAACCTTAAACCCTGAGACAGTGATGCTGAGGGACCCACCAGCAGGACCCATAGAGACATACTGATTACCCTTTCACTATGGGTTAGGTCCTGATTCAAGGGAGTTATGGATTTGTTTTCCTGGATATCGCCATTGCTCGTACCAATAACTCAGTGATAGCAAAGAAGATGCTTGTGGGTTGACACTAAAGGATTAGTGTCTAGTATTGTATAACATATCCTGGAAGCAAAAGGTCTCATAGTAGAGTTGGATAAAGGTCTAGAGAGCTAGTTCCAGTGAAGAGGGTACTTGCTTTGTACATGACCAACTCAAGTTTGATCCCCGTCCCATATGGTTCCCCCAAGCACCACCAGGAAATAGTTCCTTAGTGCAAAGCCAGAAGTAACCACTGAGGCATGTTACTCCCCCTTCCCCCACACACACACAAACACAGAAAAGAAGAATTGGATGAAGTATCAAAAAGTCAGCAACAATGCCACTTGGGAACTAAGCCTTTATTTTTTTATTTTTTATTTTTACAATTACAAAGCTATACAATTAAAAAGTTCATATTTGGGTTTTGGTCATACAGTGTTCCAGTACCCATCCCGCCACCAGTGCCCATCTCCAACCACCAATGTCCCCGGTTCCCTCCTCCCCCCAGCCCTCCTCCATGGCATCCATGGCAGGTTCTTTATTTCTTTCCCTTTCTCTCTCTTTCTCTTTTCCTTCCCATCCAGACTATGGATTACAGAACATACATTTAAGGGTTGTCATATGTATCTTTTTGCCTCTATTTAATGCTCAGTTCTAGGTTGGCATTAGTACCCTCAACAATTGTTAGCACACTATTCCATTTTCTGTCTTACCTAGCCTCCTGACTCCCACACGTTTTTGATAATTTCCACCTTTGACAAGACCTCCTGATATATGTTTCACTTGACCTTGGATATTGGTATCATAATATTTACATATATATTTATGTTATGCAAATAAATGCAGTCATTCTGTATCTGTCTCTCTCCTTCTGGCTAATTTCACTCAACATAATCTTCTTCATGTCCATCCATTTATAGGCAAATTTTATAACTTCGTTTTTCCTAACAGCTGCATAGCATTCCATTGTGTAGATATACCAAAGCTTCTTTATCCAGTCATCGATTTTGGGGGCACTCTGGCTGCTTCCAGATTCTGGCTATTGTGAATAATACTGCTATCAACATAAAAGTAGGGATGGTGTTTCCGCTGCGCATTTTTGGTTTCCCAGAGTAGATTCCCAGGAGTGGTATGGCTGGGTCAAATGGGAGGGAGATAAGCCTTTAAAAAGAGGTTGTTGCTGTCCTTCACGCTGCAGTACCTGTACTTAATCCACAAGTAAGAAATGGTGCTTTTTCTCCCATGACTGGAATATACTGAGCTTGTGAAACAACAACAAAACAAGATATTGGGATAATATCTCTCGAGGCTAATGATATATTTATAATTATAGTTATCATCCCTACACTTAGTTCATATAGTTTAAATAGGGAATTAGTAAACATTTTTGTAGAGAGCCAGTATTTATTTTAGACTTTACAGGGTGTACAGTCTCTGCTGCAACCACTCAACTCTGCCATTAGAGCAGAATGTTATCTATGAAAATAATCATCTATAATATGTCAAATAATGAAGAAAAATGAATGTCACTGTGTCCCAATAAAGCTTCTATTTACAAAAATAGCAAAATGGATTTGGCCTTTGATCCATAGTTTTCTGAACTATGGCTTTCGCTCAAAAAATACTTCTTTGAATGAAAATAAATGTGATTTTATTTAACTAGGTCTTACATCTATCCCTTGGTCAGTGTTAGCTCCTCTTACATAGAACAAACTGATATAAAAGGAAATTACTGTTGGCTTGAGTGCCTGATCCTGACAATCAAGGGTAAATATGGTTTCTGCTTTATAATGCCTACAAAAATAAGTACAGGTAAGACCAAGGAGATGGAGGATAGCTCCAGAACAATTGTGTTCAAGGAAAAAAAATAAGCAGCGATGGGCTGAGGAGATAGCAGGAGAGGAAAGGTGCGTGCCTTTCATTCTTCGACCTCTGGTTCCGCTGCAGCAAAGTGAACCTTTCCATTTCCAGAGAAACCAGACAGCACTCAGAAGAGATGAGAAGAATAGTTTTATTTCACACTGGTAGGTTCAGGCTGGCTTCACACCAGAAAATCTATGTGTCTTTATCGCACTTTTATAAGTGTCTGCTCTTGTAGCCTGAGAAGGCCAGGGATTACACAAGACAGAGTCATTGATATATTACTCAAACACATCAGGGTGAGACAACACACAAATATGGTAAACACAGGAACACATAGATCTCGTAAATACAGGCTGGGAGTCAGGCTTCCCCTGATTGTAATGATGATTAAAGGGAGGGGAGATAACCAGACCACCACTCACATCACTGTGGATCAGTTATCTGCAGTTTCACAGTAAGCTGCTCCCTCCCTAGGTTTCATCTGGAAATCAAACACTGCTTCTGCAGAGGGATTTTTTTTCCACTTTGAATTTTCTATTTTCCACATTCCATCAGTATTCAAATCCCCAGTACCACATACGGATCCCTGAACACAGAGCTAGGAGAAACCCTGAGCACTACCAGGTGTGGCTGTTCAAACCCAGTATAATAAAATTAACTTCTTTATAAAAATAGACATTGTTTTTACTGGTTTTGGCATATTGAATATGCGTCAGACAGCTTGCCAGGCTCTGCCGTGAGGGCAGTATACTCTCAGTAGCTTGCCTGGCTGTCTGAGAGGGGTGGATAGGATATTCTTGGTAATTTACAGATGAATTGCATGTCCGCAAAGCGGCTGCATACAATGGGGAGAGCTGATAGCAGCTCTGCCTGGTGTATCTGCATCTGTGGATCAAGCATTCCTGGACTTGAAATACTTTCCTTTGTAGGATGGATCTCTGACAAACAGGACTTCAGATTGGCTTAGTCTCTTGGGTGGAGCTCTGGCAAGCTGTGGAATCCGAATGATGAAAAATGCTGCCAGCACAGTGTGGGGGTTCCTCTGGTCCCCGATCTGAGGCTCTATTGGGATGGTGGACTCGGGCCAGAAGTCGTTCTCTGTCCCTGATCCCTTGTTGTCAGTGGAGTACAAAGAATGCAATGGGGAGAGCTGGTAGCAGCCTGGTATATCTGCGTATGTTTTCAACCATTCCTGGGTTTAAAATAATTTCCCACGTGATAGGGACAAATGGAAATGTTTCTGGCGTCCACTTAAGCAAATCTATGAATAACGGGATGACAAGTGATCAAGTGATAAAAATAATTAATAAAATTAGGGCTCTACTTGCATGAGACAGGACATATGGAGATGTTACTGGTGCCCGCTCGAGTAAATCGATGATGAACGGGAGAAGACAGTGACAGTGATACAGTGAAGAAAAGCTATTTATTTGCATGACATAAATATATATATATATATATATATGTACATATTATGATACCAATATCCAAGGTCAGGTGAAGCAATGGATCAGGAGGTCTTGTCAAAGGTGGAAATTATCAAAAACGTGAGGGAATCAGAAGCTAGGTAAGACAGAATGGAAAAGTGTGCCAATAATTGTTGAAAGTACTAATACCAACCTAGAACTGAGCATTAAATGCAGGCAAAAAGATATACATGACAGCCTCTTAATGTATGTATTGTAATCCACAATGTGGAAGGGAAGGAAAAGAGAAAGAGATAAAGAGAAAGAGAAAGAAATAAAGAACCTGCCATAGAGGCAGACTAGAATCGGGAATTGGTGGTGGGAAATGGGCACTGGTGGAGGGATGGGTGCTGGAACATTGTATGATCGAAACCCATATATGAACATCTTTTTAATTGTGTATCTCACGGTGGTGTGTGCCGGCCTGGGTTCGATCCCGGCATCCCATATGGTCCCCGAGCAGCGCCAAGTGTAATTCCTGAGTGCAGAGCCAGGGAGAAACCCCTGAGCATTGCCGAGTGTGAGGTAAAAAAGCAAAAAAAAAAAAATTAAGCAAAGCTACATAAAGTTAAATTATACATAAAATTAAATTTGCATAAAAATTAAGCAAAGATATATAAAGTTCTGTCTATAAGTAATTCCTATAGACAGAGCACAAAAGGTTGGTTATGAGATGCTCATATTCCTTAAGGAACCAGGTGAAGAAACACAACCTCAATAAAAAAGCATACAGCACCCGGTCCAGACAAGGTTAGATCCAAATACCTGAAGAATCTTCAGCCAGTATTCGTCAATACATTGGCTCGGCTCTTCACACATTATCTATCTGAATGCAAGATTCTGTCCCAGTGGAAAACCAGCAGAACTGTTCTGATGTACAAAAAGGGCAACATCCACAACATTGGCAACTATCGCCCCATCTGCCTGTTGTACATCATCTACAAGTTATTGACTCTAGTCATCATAAATATAATCAGCAGAGCACTAGATGAAGGACAACTATGTGAGCAAGCTAGGTTCCAAAAGGATTTCAGCACAATCGACCATATCCACACAATGACCAAGCTCATTGAGGCTTCTCGAGAATTCAAGATGCTACTCTGTCTAACGTTCACTGATTTAAAGAAAGCCTTTATTCTGTTGAGCCTCAAGCAGACATTGAAGACCTAGCTAAACAGGGAGTTCAAACTTAGTACATCAGGATCCTCTGTAAGGATTATGGATTCACTACCAGGATCTCGCCATTCTATAAGGAAGTGATCATCAATGTAAAGAGAGGGTTGGACAGGGAAATGCCATTTCACAGAAACTTCGTCAGTGCCACCCTTGAGAAAATTATGCGATGACTTGAATGGGATGGAATGGGAGTGAAAATAGACAGTTAGCAACTACACACCTCCATTTCTATAATGACATCGCTCTAATAACACCAAATATCAGCCAAGCAGCACGAATGCTGGCCGACTTTGACCATGAGTGTGGAAAGGTCAGACTGTAGCTGAATTTCAAGAAGTCAGTGTTCATGAGAAACGGACTAGTTCCTGATGCTGCATTTGCTCTCAACGGAACAAAACCTCCGAATGTAGCAGTAATGTGTGTCTAGGTCGAGAACTCAACATGATAAGCAACCTAGCACCTGAACTACGCAGGAGGAAGAGAGCAGTGTGTAATGCCTTCAAGAGCATCAAGGAAGTGATGAAGACAAAGAATCGGCGACTCTGAAAACTTCTTTTCAACTCCACCATTTTTCCTGCAATAACATATGCCTCAGAGACCTTGGCCCTATGAAACAGGATGAAAACGCTATTCAGTTATCCCAAACAGGAATCAAAAGAATTATGCTTGGAGTATCGCACTTCACTCAAGTGAGAGAAGGAATCTGGAGTTCCAACCTCCATTGATGATCAAGAATCAATCAGGAACTTTGTCTCGTTTACCAAGATGATGAAAGTCGGATGGGCTGGACACATAATGCGATGTAGGGATAATTGCTGGACTAGAGCTGTTACTGACTGGATTCCATGGGATAGCAAAAGAACTTGTGGTCGCCCACTTACGAGATGGTCAGACTTCTTCATCAAAAACGTGAATGAACGGTTTGAGGCTCTTTGTGTTCCTGGAGTGAGCAGATACCATTGGACTACATTTGCACATGACAGGGACTAATGGAGACATTACTGGTGCCCACTAGAGCAAATCGATGAACAATGGGAAGACAAGTGATACAAGTGATGTTCCAGGGGCCATAAAGATTATGGCTAAAATACAGGATACAATAAGAAGGTGGAGGTAGAAGCCATTTATCCTCTTATCTCTAATGCAAAAATGTATGACCACAGAGTCATTAATAGACAGCTGGAACCATACTAAAGGTAGGCATGGATATAACCCAAGTAATCCTCAAAGAAAACATAAAACATAGAAGACATTACCTGCAGTACTTTGACACATTTGAAATCACAGGGAAAAAAGGTGTGGGTGGGAGAGAGGGAAGTCAGTATGTCTCTTTCTCTTGATGCGCATAGTTGTGATTAACATGTCCCATGCTACAGAAATTAAGAAGACCACATAGGAGGCAATGTGACTATTCTCACCAGATTGCAGCAACTAAGAATACAAAACATAATTACGTAAAAACTTAAATTTTAAATGATGAAAAATACAAAATGATGCTACAGGAAGCACATATAGTTTTCAAGCATTAAGCCCAATAGCCTCTGATCCAGAACATGCAAATAAAGAAGAATTGTGTAGGATTTGGTGGGAGTAGTAGGAGACGGTGCCTCTTTGACCTGCCATTATGCCTGATGTTACTAACCTACCCCAGATCTCCTGAGAGTGTTATGAACAAGATGCTAAGAACTACTGAAATGGTAGGATGTGGTCATTTTAGAAGGCTGACTGGAGGAATTTTATAGAACTGTGATGTGCTGTAAGTTTCCCGTCAGAGGGCTCAGTATCATAACACCAGACAAGAGTAGTCTTGGACAACTTTTAGACAGAAGTGAGTTGCACCTTGAATACCCAAATCCTCTTCATTCTGCATATTGGAGCTAACATTTTTAATGATTAAAAAAATAAATTAATTAAAGGAGGAGGGGATATAATTAACTAGGTAAGACACTGAAGTTATTTAGAATTTGTGGAATATTTGAGGGAAGCAGAACATGGAGACCAAGGTCTACTAACAAAGACTAGCCCAGAGGTGAGATTGAAAATTAAACCTGATTCTTTCCAAGATTATGTTCTGGAAGCAAATGACTAGAGGGAGGAGGAGAAAGAAATTCTCACAAAAATGACAACAACAGATAAAGGAAAAGTACCCATCCACTGGTTAGTGTGACCAAGAACAGGGTAGCTGTGCCATGTAGGGGCATTTTCAAGAGTGATGGGGCTCTGTGTGAGCAACCTGACACCAGCTGTTTACATCTTTGGGTTACCCTGAGAGTAGAGGAATGGGGGAAATAATGCTCTTTTCTATGTGAATCTACAGCATCACGAACCACCTTGTATCTAAACTCTTGCTCAGTGGAACATGTTTCCCCCCCATTTTGGAAAGGGGTTTCCAGTGAAGGAAAATTGACAGCGCCTTGACATGCTCACGTGACTTCCTTAGGCAGATGGAGAGAATTTCGGTTGAAAGTGAACATTTGCTTGGAACATTTAAAGCATCAACCACTCACATCAGTGAAGTTCTGTTCTCTTTGAAAATACAGTATGAGGAATTTTTGACATTTGAAATTTTTTTTTATTTCCAGTCCCAGCAATATTAAGGTTTACAGCTTTAGAAAGGAAACACATGCTTTAAAATGTGATGAAATACCAGGCCATTCCAGGAAATATGCTTGACTCACTTAATATAATTCTAACACACCTTAAAAGCACAGATAACCCAGATGGTTTAACCACTCCAAAAGAAAATCTGTACCATGTCCACTAACACTGTTAAATTCTTTTAATATTCATCCATTATTCATTGCCAAATTAATTTTTAATGGGGCACAGCATATTTAGCTGTGTGTTATTTCAGGAATTTTTTAGGGTGGCCACACTTGGTGGTGTTCAAGATTTACTCCTGGCAGGTTCAAGTGACCATATGAGATTCCAAGGATTCAACCCAGGTCACCACATGAGAGGTAAATGCCCTGCCCACTGTACTATCACTCAAATCCAATTTCAGGAAATTTTTTCTGATAAAAACAATACTCTTGTTAGAATATTCTTGGAAATAATAAACCTACCATTTAAAAAAAAATCAAATCTTGAAACTGGCCATTTTCCACATCCGGACCTCCCTCTCGTCAGAACTCCATCCAGCAGACAAGCCTATCAAAGCCCAGATCATCAACACGCACCCTGCAGCAGTTTTTTTTTTTTCAATCCGGCCCAGGTATGCTGATCCAGAGACTCACAGATATGGGGGCAGAGCTGCTACCAGCTCTCCCTCTGCCCAGCTGCTCATGAGGCGCCCGGGAGGGATGGCAGGTTCTAGCCCTGGCCTGCCACCCCAGCAGAGCCTCGCAACAAGCCAGATGAACTCCCTACTCCATGAGGGCCACCATTTTCCACATCCAGACCTCCCACTCGTCAGAACTCCACCCAGCAGACCAGCCTATCACAGCCTGGCTCACGTGGCGCAAGCGGCTGTGCAGTTCATCAATAAATACTGTATTTAGAGGTGACTACAAGAGTATGCCACCCGCACAGCAAGCCTGGCTAAGCTGCCCGTGTCATATTTGATATGCCAAATACCAGTAACAATTATGTTAGGTCATTCCGCATGACCTAATATAATGTTTTGAGGCTCTTTATGTTCCTGGAGCAAGCAGATGCCCTTTGGCTCTACTAGCATGAGACAGGACATATGGAGATGTTACTGGAGCCCGCTCGAGCAAATCTTGAAAATCCTCTGATCCACTGCTGGTAAGAATATTGTCTGTTTCAACCCTTGTGGAAAACAGTACAGAGAGTTCTCAGTAAACTTAGAATTGAGCTTCCATAAGCCAGCAATATCACATTCAGGCATCTACTCCAAGACAAAAAAAAAAATCACTCAAAAAGGAAATATGCATACCATTATTCATTCCACTTAGCACAATCGCTAAGCTATAGAATCAATCTGTGTCCAGAGTCAGATGGATTATGAAGATATGGTATGTGTACACAATGGAATTCTACACAATTACAAGCAATGATGAAATCATGCAATTTGCTGCTGCCTGGTTGGAAACAGGAATATGTCATGTTGAGTTAAGTAAGCCAGAAGGACAAACACAGGATAATTTCACTTATCTGTGGTATATAGAATAACTGGATGAGGAAAGGGAATGCAGTAAAGGTGGCATAGCTTTACTATAATACCTCTTGACCTTTATAGATCGCCACTGACCTCACAGTATAGAAAGGAAAAAGAGAGAAGGAAATCAGGGGATGGGGGAAGAAGAAGAGAAAGGAAAATAATAGGGGAAAGGGGCTATTGGGTTCTGAGCTGCTAGCCTTAGGGTCCAGCACTTTCCCACCACAAGACCCTAAGGGCAGTACCCAGAAATGGGCCCTGCCCATATGGTTACACCCTAAAACATCTGTGCATGGGCGGAGCGATAGCCCAGCGGGTAGGGTGTTTGCCTTGCACACGGCCGGCCCATGCCGGACCGGTTCGATCCCCGGCATCCCATATGGTCCCCAAGCACCACCAGGAGTAATTCCTGAGTGCAGAGCCAGGAGTAACCCCTGAGCATCGCCGGGTGTGACCCAAAAAGCAAATAAATAAATAAATAAATAAATAAATAAATAAATAAATAA
This sequence comes from Cryptotis parvus, assembly GCA_021461705.1. Taxonomy (NCBI): domain Eukaryota; kingdom Metazoa; phylum Chordata; class Mammalia; order Eulipotyphla; family Soricidae; genus Cryptotis; species Cryptotis parvus. The sequence goes on along the minus strand of JAJIBD010025805.1, from coordinate 30,607 downwards.
ATAAATAAATAAATAAATAAATAAAACATCTGTGCTTATCCAGCTAAGGTGAGGCAGAATGTGCCTGGTCTTCTGACCTCTAATCACAGGAATATGTAGACCAATGATCCTTACCTTGCAAATGTTACCTTGCAAATGCTAAATCTGTGATTGTCATTTGTTGTGAAGACTGTTATCTATTACAATGGCCCAGGAGCTTGCAAATGCCTTGTGATGTGTGTACCCCTCCACCCAAATATTGTATAAAAGGCTTAAACTGTGTCCAGTAAATCAAGTACTGCTATCCAGAGCTCCCGATGCATCGGTGTCATTCTTTCATTCTTTCCTTTCTAGCAGCAGCAAGGCAGAGTTTCTCCCAAGTCCATCCCTCTCCTTTTTCCGCAGGAATGAAATCTGGCAAGATCTAGGTCTTCCTCATTTGTGCCAGGGTCTGCTGGCCAGGGCCCCTGACAAGGGGCAGGGATTTTGGGTATACCAGTGATGTGGGAGAGTGGTATGGCTATATATCCAAATCAAAGGCTCAACAACAATGAAAACATAAAATATAAATTACAAACACCAGACTTTGAAATGCACCTGACAAGGTGTCAGGCAGTGGGAGTAGGGGTGTGGTGGGGAGAAGGGAGGGAAACTGGTGAAGGAAAATTTACACTGGTGATGGGACTGTTGTCAGAATATTGTATGCCTAAGACTCAATTATCAATATCTTTGTAAATCATGGTTCCTCAACTTTTTTATTAAATGGGAGTCTAGTAATACTAAGAAATAATTCAATTCTTGGGGTCAGAGTGATAGTAAGTGGATAGGGTGTTGGCCTTCCCATGTCCAAACCAGGTTCTATTCCCAGCTTCCCATATGGTCCCTAGAACCCTGCCAGGAGTGATCCCTGGAGTGCAGAGCCAGAATTTAGCCCATAGCACAAGTCAGTGTTCCCCACCACCACCACCAAAAAACAGAAATAATGAAACTATCTTTTATTAGACTTCAACTTAAACAATAAAACATAATAAACAATTCAAATTGAAAAGGAAAATTAATTTCTATAAAGTTATATAAAGTAGGTTTACACTATATAAAACTCTCTTATCAAAGTTCTCAAACCAGATCAACATTATCATTTTCATGTGGAAAGTAGACTATTTCAAAAAGCAATTTAGTCTTTACTTCTACATATGTGATGGAACTTCTATTTGCTGAGCTTCTCTTTGATAAGCATCTCATCACAATACTTTCTTAGAAATCTCTGCAAGGCGCATTGCATCTCAGATCTGAATTCATTTGTGACTCTACCAGTTACATAAATTCAATCTACCAAGAGACATCTCATGTTCTTGACTGCATAATAAAATGAGAAATAGAAAAGAATAATAAAGTTGACTTTGAGTAACTTCTCCACTCCCCATATCAGGAACACATAAATGTGTCCTGACATCTACACATCCAGGGTCCAAACTCAGAGCCTCATGCATGTTAGGCTTATTCTCTGCCATTTGTGGTATCCCCTGGCTCCCAATAATTTGGGGTTTTTAATAAGCTTTCATTGAAAGAGCTTATGGGTGAAATGTTTGGGGAAATTTAGAATAGCTGTTGTTTCTTTCCTTTTTGCTCTATTATTCTCAGGATACCAGCACTCCTAAAAACAGTGCTCCTATGAAAAGCAATGCCTGCCAGGCAAGCTGCATTTCCTACCGTTGTTTCCCATTTCTGTTCTCTCTTTTAGACACTCCTCCCTCTTAAAATACCATTTCCAATCTTTTAATGCTTTTTCACAACTGCCACCAATTCTAAAGAAACCCCCTACTTCCATAAGCCCATCCTCATTCATCACATTTTCCTCCTTTTTGAAGATGAAGCACTACTTGGTAGGTCGTTGGTGAATTACAAAGTCCTACTTGCTGGGCTACCCAGGTTTTAGATTAAGAGTCTGAATTCCAAAATGTTGCTTAAACCACCAAAATATTTTTAGTCTTAAGCTAGTTTTATGATTATGTTGAAACACTGGCTCTTCTTTGCTCTCAGAGATGTAGCTTCTGAAATGTGGGTGTGTAGCATGTAATCACCAGCTCTGTCTGCTCTCACTAGTTATTATCAATTCTTTTTATCATAAAAAATGTAATTGTCCTATTATGAAGCAAGTCATGGTACTTCAAAGGAGGCTTAATCTTGTTATAAGAAATGCAATTTGTAAAACTGCCTCTGTTTTATGGCAGATCAAAAGAGTTAAACATTTTCTTCTTAGTTATATAGGTAGTTAGCCATTATTGACCAACTAAAGATTACAAAGGGACATATCAAAAGGTATATATGTTACTCAATGCAGTAGTTGGTAATAAACGTAACTAGCTGGAAATAATAGAGCAACGGTCCATGGTTAAGAATCTAAATTCTCAGGCTGGAGTGATAGTACAGGGATTAAGATGCTTGCCTTGCAAGTGGCAGATTGCTGTTAGATTCTGGCACCACCAGGAATAAGCACAAAGCCATAAATAAGCCTTGAGCACTACTAGGTATGGCTCTAAAACCCCTTCTCCACCAAAGAGAAGGTAACTTCTCAAGGCTTGTTTCTGGAGTTGGCAGTGCTAAGTATCATCAAATTCTTATGACACCGCTTCTTTCATGGCATGTGCCCTGATCCTGGGTTAAAAGTTGATATAGTGAAACATATTCACACCTTAGGGATTTCTTTTTGCTTCTGGCACCACACTTGGCTGTGCTCGGGGTTATTCCTAGCTCTGCACTCAGGAGTCACTCCTGGTGGGCTCTGGGAGTCCTATGGGGTGCCAAAGATTAAACCTGGGGCTGCATGCAAGGTAAGCAATTCATCTTGTATGTTTCCAACTGTACTGTCTCTCCAGCAGCAGGAATTTTATTTTGAAATCTTTAAAGCCAAGACATCCTTCTCACGGAAAAATGTATCTTGGGTTCTTTCCTGCAGGTAAGCTTTCCCTGGGATGGTCAATAGTCATTGTTGCCTCTTGACTGACCTCAAAGGGGCTATTTCTCCTTCTCAACTTCATCATGTATCTCCCCACCATAGCCTGTACCACAGCTACAGCATACGTGAAATGCTTCACCGAGACTTTATGCAAGTCTTTGGGTTGGCAAGACGTGATTCTGCAATTGATCAATCATTTCCCTATTCAGACAAATTTTTCAGAAGCCAAGAGCCTCAAGATCTTCTGGGGTCCTTTGCACAGCTGCCTGCCTTCCTGACTTACAGGAATAGGGCAGAGGCTCTCTTTTCAAAATAGAAACAAAAACAAGAGTCATTGGGACCTCGGGACTTATCAAAACCTAAACTGAAAAACATGAGGCCACCATGTGTATTACTAGAAACAGGGTTATTCCATTTATGACTTACTCCAGAAAGAAATAAAAACACTGCAAGAGCAATGGGACCAAAGCTATGAAATAAGGAGACAAGAGACAATTATGAAATAAAGAAGGGATATTAGTTTCCATCACCGTTGTAAAAATATTTATCACAATTTAGTGACTTGGACCAAAGTAAATTTTATTTCTCAAAGTTACAGAGTTGAGGAACCTAAAGTGGGTGGCAGACCTGGGTTCTTTCTAAAGCCTGCAGGGAGAATAGATTCTCTTGGCTTTTTCAAAGTGGTTCCAATCCTTAGCTCTTGTCCTCTTCTTCCTCCAAAGCCAATAGTCACGTTACCAAGCTCTGCCTCAGTCCTCACATTTTCCCTCTGCCTCTCCTGCTTCCCACCTTTTATTTATAAAAATCTTCATAACTTTGGGGAACACAAGATAGCACACTGGGGAAGGTGTTTGCCTTGCATCCAGTCAACCCAGGTTCAATCCCAGATACCCCATATCATCCCCTGAACATCCCCAGGACTGATCCCTGAGCAAGAACCTGAGCACCACTTGGTGTGGCCAAAAAAAAAAAAAACTTAAACAACTTTTGTATCAGATTGGATAGAGCTCCATCTTCTACAATAAGTCCCATCTCAACAGCTTAATATTATAGTATCCAAGAATCCTCTTTGTCATGTAAATGTCAAAGTCAATAGCCTGATAGATTAGGTGTAAGACCTCCTGACTTGGGGGTACATAATTCTGCCACCTACTACGGTCTTGATTCTTTCATTTGGACCCCCTGGAGAAGTCTTAAGCCCTGTGAGAACTGTGCACAGACAAAGAAACACAAATCTGAGGTCTGAAAACATTAGTCTTCCATTCAACCCCAGAGTGAGGAAGGCTAACAAGCAGAGTGGGTTAAATTCCTGCTCACTGTGGAAACCTGGAAATGTGAAACTAACCTGAACTCAGGTTCCTCATCCAGAAACCAAATCTAAGCATAGGACCTGAGGTTACTAAGCAATTCAGTGAAATCACATGACTGCAAGAACATTGTGGCACTGCGTCAGGTCCACAACCACCTTGAAATAAATATCACTTACTAATGATTACAAAAAATATGGCCAGAGTAAACAGAAACCAGCAAGAAAAAATCAACTAAGCATCATCAGTATCTCTTTGCATCCAAGAATGTGATTGCTGTATATTTTGGGCAGATTTTCAACACTTAAAGTGATCAGGAGGTGATGGAGAGAAGAAAGAACGGGGCAAATGCTGCAAGCACCACCTCTACCACCAGGCAGAGGGACACCTGCTCAGGGCCTGTGCTTCTGAAGACCTCAAAAAATCTTTCAAAATACAAAGGTGTTTTTCCCTTTTTCCACTTTATGAGAAAGGCTTATCGAATTTTGGCTGATGATGGGGTTACGGAAAATGAAAAGAAAAGGAATGTGCTGATTGAGCCAGCCTAGTGTCTAGAGACAGAGAGCCCTTACTGGTGTCTGAAGGGCAGGAGAGGACAGGAAACCTGTCCTTGCTTTTATTAAATGCTGAACCAACAAGTTGTCTATCAGGTGTGTGAAGCGACCAAATTTCCCCATATATCCCATAACCCTCCTCTCCTCTCTTCTGCTCCAGTGGTAACATTTTCAGGAGTGCATAAAACAACTTGAAAACTCCAAGATGATAAAAAGGAGACTTTGTGAATGGAAACCAGCCCTTCCAATCCGCAGTAAGGAGCATGGCTCCTTGATGCGTCTCACCCTGAGGGCAGGCGATCCATTAACAGTGCAGCCCATAAGGGAATGGACTCAACATCTGCTGGACCCTAGCAGGGTCACGCTATGTCTTAGACTCTTGGGAAACAGGCCCGGGCCCCAGAAAAACATGCTTCTTTACTTTTCTGGAGCACCACTGTTTGGTCTCAGGGAATCAAGAGCAGAGATTTTTTTTTATTTTTTATTATACCACCATGAGATATACAGTTACAAAAGTGTTCATATTTGGGTTTCAGTCATACAGTGTTCCAGCACTCATCCCTCCTCCAAGGAACAGAGATTCTAAGCAGGAAACTGGGAAAGCTTTGGACATAATTTGGCTTACGCTATTCAAATATTTAGACATATCATATGTGCACCTAAACTGCACTCTCTCTGGATGTTGTAAATGTTAGATTCAATCTGAAGGTAGTATTTCCTCTCATTCTCATTAAAATCTTCCTAAAAGGATGTCAGTGAACCAGATATGTGGAAAGCAGCCTCTCCTTCAAGCTCAAAGGGATGAAGAAGCACCTATCAAGTCAAGAGAACTAAACAGAGTGACCCAACTGGCCACTGACTGACTGGGAAAATAAATATCCTCCAAGTAAAGTGTCTGTAGCCACAGCAGTATAAAATACAGTCAAATGTAAAATATAGTTTCTCTGTACATCAAGTTGCTGAACTATATATGAAGACAGAAAAAAAAGATTCAGAGTTCCAACCACATTCTGTATCATGAAGGAAATTGGCTTTACACTAACAGAATGTCCCTAAGCCTTTCCTCCACCCCCACCCTCCACCCTGCACAGGATCTACATCTCAAAAATAATGTGCTGGTCTGTGTCACATTTGAAAATATTCTAGGAGAAAAGGGTCTGATAAAAACCCTGGGACACCAGCCGCAGCGGGGTTTCCTCAAGAACTCTCATCTGCAGCAGTCTCGGGTCCCTGCCAACATCTGAGCCTGCAAGCCAGCCTTCAACAGGGAGGCTGACCACCCACGGCCCACTGCCACAAGTCATCTTCTCCCACGGCTCCAGCATAGTCTCACTTAAGAAAAACTGCCACAGAGATAGGATGAAAATTACCTTTTAAGGAAATAAGCCAAGAAAGGAAAACAAAGATGGCAATGCCAATCAAAAAGGACCATGTTAGCAGGAAAGCCCAATCATTCAGCTAAGAAAATTAATGAGCATCTGTGGTGTGTAAGCTGGGGAGGAAAGTTAGGGGCCAATTGCACCTCTCAGACCAAGGAGCAGATTCAGAAGGCAGCTACACTGCAGGAAGTAGACCATATCCAAATTTTCCTTCCCACCATGCTGGGGTCTAGGCACACATCTTTCCCTCCTACCTTTTTTTGCCCTCTCTTTGGGCCTCCTGCCCAAATGCTCAACTCTTTTCTCCGTTCCCAGATCCATTCCAAACCTACAAAACAAACGCTTTGACAACCTCTGCTATTGCCAAAGGTCTAAGTGATCCACAAGGCATATCACAGAAAAGGAGTTCCTCCCAGAAACAAAGAAATAAAAAGAAAGCTCAATGCTTTTAAAAAGAAAAAAAAAATCAATCTCTGCATACAAGAATTGCTTTGAGAGCAATCAAGGCAAACATTCCGGGCTCCCCTCAAAGCCCCCAGGCTCTTCTGAAAGGTCAGGAGAACACAGACAAGGTAGTATAGTCTTCTCTCTAAACAATGGCATCTTTGTAAGCTTAATATTGGGTTTTCTGCAGTGCTCTGTAAAATCCTGTTTCCCAGCTCCCAGTTTCAAGAATGCAATAAAGCTCAGGGTGCCGGCTCCTTTTTCCATTTGCACTGTAACAGAATAAAAAGAATGGCCTCCTCCATCAGCCAGATTCCATTTTAGTAAAGAGGAGGATGGAAGAAAGCAGGAGTTATTGGTTATCAACCACTTCACTTAGATATAATCTTGTATTTCTCTGTGTGATGTGTCTGAGACTCCGTAGTCCTTTCTTATCCCCCAAATCCCACATCTAATGACCTGGATTGCACATTGAAAGATTATTTTTTTCAGAACAATTCCCATTTCTCTTGCTTAGACTGAAAACTTGATCAAAAAAAAAATATATTCCCTAACCCAGACCATCCCTCCTTCCATAAACCGGGTTCAAAGACTTTTTATTTTTTTAATTTTTTTTAATATATTTTATTATACCACTATGAGAAATACAATTACAAAAATGTTCATGTTTGGGTTTCGACCATATAGTGTTCCAGCACCCATCCCTCCACCAGTGCCCATTTCCTACCACCAATGTCCCCGATTCTCTCCCTAGCCTGCCTCTATGGCAGGTTCTTTATCTTTTGCTCTTTTCTCTTTCTCAGAGACTTTTTTAGGTTCAATACATCTAACTTTGGTATTTACAAGTGATTTTGCTCCTTCCTGGGAACTTGTTCCTTCCTGGGAAATGTATTGTTTTGTTTTGTTTTGTTTTGTTTTGTTTTTTATGTACAGAGATTTGCCTAAGCAAAGATGAATGCTACTAAACATGTATTTGAGAAGATTATGTTGGTCGAGAATCAGACCAACCTGGATTAAAATCCTGCCTGCCTTTCTTTTCTTCACGTATCATGCTGCCCGCAAAATGAGAGTATCTCACAGCATCAACACATGAGGAGTACATTATAATATAAGCAGCTAAATTTTAAAAAAAGAAATGTAAATTATCCTGGAGAGATTTTGATACATGTTTTAAATAAAACATTAAGAAAATGGAACTTCCAAGTAAATGGTGGAAGAAAGGCCAGCAAACAATTGTTCCTTCACCAAAACACAATCAGAATCAACAACAAATGACAGGAGAACCTCAGAAGCTCACATCTTGCCTGAGAGATACATGCATTCACATATCTGACTGTAGCACACAGAGGAGCCTGATCAGGTAAGGATCTGTAGGATGACAGGGAGTGGTCACTGTAACACTAATCATTCCTTTTTGGTGGGGGAGGGGGGAGTGTGGAGGAGTTACAACCTGCGATACTCAGGGGTTACTCCTGGCTCTGCACTCAAAAATCACTCCTGGCGGTGCACAGGAGACATATGGGACGCTGGGGATTGAATCCAGGTTGGCCGCATGCAAGGCTAACTTCCTCCCACCGTACTATTACTCTGGTCCACTGATGTCGTTCTTGATCCTCCGGCAATGAAGAGACTGCACCTTATAATATTATATTCTATAACATCAGAGAATTCCCAAGTGGGAATAAAAGAGGATGCTTCAGGTAAAAACTGAGCCCTAAAACAAAAACATACAAACAAAACATAAAGTCTGGAGTTTTAAGCCAGCAGTAGCTGAAATCAAGAATGTCCACGGAGGATGAGGGAAAGTATGTTCTCCCTTTGGACTATTCCTGTATCACTCCCTTACTAGTCCTGTATCACTCCCTTACTAGCAATACTGCGATCACTCCTGATTCTCCGCCTCTTTACCACCCTCCTTCCCACCACAGCCACAGACCCTGGAGAATTCTAACACTAAAGCCACAGCACCACCTGCAGGCAGACTAAAGAAGTTAGCCCAGGTGCATGAGCAGGAAAATTCACCAGGCAACCATTGTAAAAATAATACGAGAATCCTTATAGAAAATAAGGACAAAGACACAAAATTGAAACATATAATAAATAATGTGGACTAACCATCATAACATAGCTTAACAAGGCTAGAGAACTGTAGACAGAAAAGGGACTAAGATAGCAAACAAACCTGAAATCTACAGTTGTTCTTCACCAAAGAAGTTAAAGAAATTTTCAAAATTCAGTGTGACATGGAAGACATAGCAAAGTGATTTAAACTCTAAGAGGGAAAAAAATAAAATGAAATTAAAGACTCAGCAGAAGAGAAAGAAGAAAAAAAATCTATGCGAAATATCAGGCTCCATCCCACTTGACCCAGTCATACCACTCCTGGGGATATACCCTGGAAAGCCAACAACACCCAGAGGAAACACCATCTGCACTTTTATTTTCATAGCAGCACTATTCACAATAGCCGGAATCTGGAAACAACCAGTGTGATGTTGTCATCAACCAAGAACTGATGACTGGATACAGAAACTTTGGCACATCTATACAATGGAATATTATGTAGCTATTAGGAAAAGTGAAATTATGAAATTTGCCTATAAATGGATGGACATGGAAAGGATCATGTTGAATAAAATTAGCCAGAAGGAGAGAGACAGATAAGAATGACTGCATTTATTTACATGACATAAATATATATATATATATATATATATATATATATATATTTATGATACCAATATCCAAGGTCTGGCGAAACATGGATCAGGAGGTCTTGTTAAAGGTGGAAATTATCACGAACCTGTGGGAATGTGGGAGTCAGAGGGTCAGAGGCTAGGTAAGACAGAGAATGGAACAGTGTGCTAATAATTGTCAAAAGTGCTAATGCCAACCTAGAACTGAGCATTAAATACTGGCAAAAAGATACACATGACAACCTCTTAATGTATGTATTGTAATCCACAATGTGGAAGGGAAGGAAAATAGAAAGAGAGAGAGAGAGAGAGAGAGAGAGAGAGAGAGAGAGAGAGAGAGAGAGAGAGAATAAAGAATCTTCCATAGAGGCAGACTAGGGGGGGGGGGAGGAAATCGGGGACATCGGTGGTGGGAAATGGGCACTGGTGGAGGAATGGGTGCTTGTACACTGTATGATCAAAACCCAAATATGAGCATCTTTGTAATTGTTTATCTCACGGTGGTATAATAAAATATAATATATAAATAAATAAATAAATAAATAGAAGAAATATCAGGCTCCATCAGAGAGTAAATATAATAACTGCATTCCAGAAGATGTACAGGGAAGGAAAAAACCCATATTCAAAGAAAGGGTTGGAAGCAAATTGGTGTATTGCACTTCATTGCAGTAAAGTGTAATATATGCTTTTCTCTCTTTGCACCTTTAGTACATTTTTGATGTTTCATGGCACTGTGTTGGTTTGCACAAACTCAGGCAAAATATTTCCTCTCTGTAATAGGGCCTAGCCCTCATGCAGACAGGAAAGCCAGTATGGGACCCCAAGGCCCTCTTCCAGGGTAAACAGGAGTCAAAGGGATTGGTCTAAATGACAGAAGCATGTAGTTATCACAGGTAAGTTACAAGTACCCTACAAACCTCAGGGGTCTAGACCCTAGAGGCAGGCCAGCTCAAGGAAGAACCGAAAATCATCTCTGCTGTAAAGAACGAGGAATCTGCTAATCTGTGGTGACTGACAACTGCCTGGGCCATGCAACAAGGAAGGCTGCTGCAGCAGGGAATGGCTGGCCAAGCCTGGGGTAGCTCTGACGATGACGGTAGAAACATTAAAATGCCATCATTGGTGTTTTCCTGCTCTGTCTTAGCCAATCCCCAGGACTTCTTCGTAGTAATGGGGTACCCTAAGTGGAGAGTTCTCCAGTCTTGCTGTGTTTATGCAAAAAAACAAGTCGGGCTTATTAAGTCATTTGGCAAATTTAAAGTGAAGGTGGAGAGAAAACCATATTTCTATAACTTTTGTAAAGATCACATTCTAGCTCTACAAAAGGTAATTGAATAAATGTATGTATCCAATAGGCTTGATTTAAAAGGTACCCCTTGGATAATCCAGATAGAACTTGCTTTACTAACTGTAGGTAATCGGCATATTCTAAAAGAGAACTCAGGTTATACATGCTGTTATCAGTCTGACCAGGAACATCAGCAAAAAGGCAGACACGCTCTTAAGTCTGCTAATAGGCCAAGAACTTGAAGTTAGCATCCAAATTCGTTGAGTGTTCATTCAAAGTTCATAAGAACACACAGTCATTTAAAGGGAACAAGAATTTTAACAGCTTTTATTTCTTAAGCCATCATGGTACCAATACCTCATCCAGTGAAGATTCCCTCTAAGCCAGAATACACTGCAGAAGAGAAACAATGAGTATTGGATTTAATAACATTTGTAAATAACAATCATTCATGGGAAGGGATTGAACAGGGCAGTTAAAAGTAACTCAACTGCGCTTCATGTGCCATAAATTAATCTTAAGGATTGGCAACTTGACTTAATGCAAATGATCAAATGTTCAGAGTATAGTTATCTATTGGTTCCTATTGACACCTTCAGTGGAAGGGCCGAGGTTTTTCTATGTTGTACAAAAAGCCAGAGAGGTGGCTTGGTGTTTCTACCTTAACATTGGTGTTTTCCATAAACAGCAAACCACTCTGCCCTCAATAAGGCAAAGAGGGACCTTTTTACTCCTTCAGGGTCTAATCACTTCAGAGTAATGTTCCTTAGCCTAATTGATCTGGTCTTTGTCTTGCAGATGATGAAAGCTTCAAACACCAACTTTTATCCATTGCCTGGGCTCCATTTAAACTAAGGTAGTGAGGAGGTTTCACCCCTTGTAGGCAGGGTCTACAAGCCCCTTTTGTCAGCAGGAAGCAAATACAGAAGATGGACCTTCGAACCACTTTCCCCTTAAAGATTTAAGGGGTGAAATCTCTAGGGGGTTTGTTGTAGGCAGGCAGACAGGGGGGTCCCCTCATGACAATGAATTCTTCCCCTAAGTCTGTCCAAAGTCACCTTTAGGAACCAGGAACCAAAACTTGATAAGAACCAACCATTAACCAACAACAAACCCTGAGGGAGATGGATCAACCTTTCTCTGCCTAGCCCTTAATCCGGCCACATTCCAGGACAGAAGATCCAGCAGGAACAGAGGTCCAAAAAAGGAGATTTTCAAAGAAGACCACTCCCAAAGTCTCTCCCTTGGCAACGGCCCTAGCAACCTAAGTTGACTCCCCATATGGGAGTATCTTGTGGGAGAAATCTATAAAAGCCGTCCTGACCAAAGGACAGTGCGCACATGCTGCATGAGCACAAATGCTGCCTGAGCCCACGTGGCCAAGCACATGTGGTGCCCGAGCACGTGTGTTGCCGCGATCTCCCCTCTTGAGATGTGTACTCTCTCACTTTCCCTTCTCCTTCCCTTTCCTAAAACTTCCTTAATAAAGTCTGTAAAACTTCAAAAAAAAAAGAAGGGGTTGAAGAGAACGTATAATGAGTAAGGGTTGCTTGTCTTCCACACAGCTGAGCAGGCTTTTGATCCCCAACAACACACCAAAGGCCACATATGGTTGCCTGAATCCCATCAGGAATGATCCTGAGCATATAGCAAGGACTAAATCCTGTGCACTGCTGTGTGTGGCCCAAAACAAACAAACACAAAATCAAAAAAGATAGCATTTGAGAATTTCCCAAAGTTAAAAAAAGAACTAAGATAAATTATGGTTATGTTCAGTAAATATATATCTATGGTTATATTCAGTAAGTATGTAACCATGGTTATTTCAGTAAGTATATAACTATGGTTATATTCAGTATTCAAGTAAGCTGAATAAAAACCCAAATTTTCAAATACAAAGTGAAGTTGTTAACACATAATAGTTTAGTTATCAAAATTCAAATATAAAAAAATGAATACTTCTAGGTAAAAGTGTAATATACAAAGATATCTCTATTTGTCTTTCATCAAACTTCTCAGCTGACAACCTATAGGATAGTGACAATTTGGCTCCTTTTTTTCCTCTCTGGATGCCCATAATGTCTTGTTTTTCCCTGATTGCTATGGCATGTACTTCCAATACCATATTAAATAGAAGTAGTGATAGTGGGCAACCTTGTCTTGTCCCGTATCTTACAGGGAAAGTTTTTTAGTTTTTCCCACTGAGAATAATGCTTGTTGTGGGCTTGTGGTAGATGGCTTTGATTACATTGAGCAAAGTACCTTCAACTCCCATTTTGTCAAGAGATTTTATAATGAACAGGTGCTGGATCTTGCCAAATACTTTCTCTGCATCTGTTGATATGATCAATGGGGGGAGGGTATTGGTGTGATGTATTATGTTGAACAACTTGCTAATGTTAAACCATCCTTGCATCCTCCAGATGAATCCTACTTGGTCATGGTGTATGATTGTTTTGATGAGTCTTTGTATTCTGTTTGCTAGTATTTTGTTGAAGATCTTTGTATATCTGTTCATCAGGGATACTGGTCTGTAATTTTTTGGGGGGATATCTCTGATTGCTTTGAGTATCAGGGTGAAATGTGCCTCATAAACACTGCTTGGGAGTGTTTGTTCCTCCAATTTCCTGGAAAAGCTTGAAAAGGACTGACAATAGGTCCTCTTTAAAAGTTTGGATGGGGCCGGAGCGATAGCCCAGTGGGTAGGGTGTTTGCCTTTCATGCGGCCGGCTCATGCCGGCCTGGGTTCGATCCCGGCATCCCATATGGTCCCCGAGCATCGCCAGGAGTAATTCCTGAGTGCAGAGCCAGGAGTAACCCCTGAGCATCGCCTGGGTGTGACCAAAAAAGAAAAAAAAACAAATAAATAAATAAATAAATAAAAGTTTGGAAGTATTCACTAGTGAAACCATATGACAAAACACTCCTTAGATTCGTATGGAAAAACAAATCCCCATGAATAATTAAAGCAATCCTTGTGAAAAAGATTGGGAGGCATCTCCTTCCCCAACTTCAAACTGTACTGCACAGCAGTAATAATTAAAACAGTATGGCATTGGATTAAAAACTGACCTGTGGGGGCGGAGTGATAGCCCAGCGGGTAGGACGTTGCCTTGCACCTGGCGGCCTGTGCCTGCCGGGTTCGATCCCCGGCATCCCATATGGTCCCCGAGCACCGCCAGGAGTTATTCCTGAGCGCAGAGCCAGGAGAAACCCCTGAGCATTGCCGGGTGTGACCCAAAAAAGCAAAAAAAAAAATTTAAAAAAAAACTGACCTGTGGACCTATGGAATAGAGTTGAATATACTTGCACACATCCTCAAATATATCATCACTTAATCTTTGATAAAGGAGCAAAAAATACAAAGTGCAGCAAGGAAACCCTCTTCAACAACTGGTGCTGGGAAAACTGGGCATCTACATGTAAAAATTGACTCAGACTTCAAACACCATGCACAAAAAGTCAGATCAAAGTGGATTAAAGATCTCAATACCAGACCTGAATTCATAGAGTACCAACAAGGCAAAATCCTCCTCGACATTGAAGCTAAAGGCATCTTCAAAGATGAAATACCATTAACAAAGCAAGTGGAAGCAAATATAAACAGATTGGACTATATGAAACTAAGAATCTTCTGCACCTCAAACGAAATGGTGACCAAGAGACAAAGACAGCCCACATATTGGGGAAGAATATTCATCCAATACCCATCTGATAAGAGGTTAATATCCAAAATATATAAGGCACTGGTAGAATATTACAAGAAAAAAAAAAACAGCCAACCCCATCAAAAAAAAAATGTGAAGAATAAATGAACATAAACAGCCTCAAAGAAGAAATTCACATGGCCAAAGGCATATGGAAAATTTTCTTCATCACTAATCATCAGGGAGATGCAAGTCAAAACAACAATGAGATTTCATCTCACACCACAGAGACTGGCACACATCCAAAAGGGCAAGAACAACCAGTGCTGGAATGGATGCAGGGAGAAAGGGATTCTCATGCATTGTTGGTGGGAATATCGACTGGTCCAACCTTTTTGGAAAATAATATGGACATTCCTCCAAAGACTAGAAATTGAGCTCCTGTTTGACTTGACCCAGCAATACCACTCCAGGGAATATACCCTGGGGACTCAAAAAACACAATAGAAACACTGTCTGCACTTCTATGTTCATTGCAGCACTAGCCAAATAGAAAGAATATGGAAACAAACTGCCTGAGAACAGACGACTGGATAAAAGAACTTTTGGTACATCTACACAATGGAATACTATGCAGCTGTAAGGAAAAATGAAGTTATGAAATTTGCCTATGAATTGAAAAACATGGAGAGTATCATGCTGAGTGAAATTAGTCAGAAGAGAAAGGACAGATATAGAATTACTGCATTCATTTGTGGGATATTAAAAAAGTGTGAGATTAATATCCAAGGTCAGCCTTGTCAATGGTTGGAAAGTATGTCACACTTTCAGGTGTGGGGGGACATAGGTTAAGTAAGACAGAGAAGGAACCAGTGTGCCATTAATGGTTGCAAATGGTAGCACCAGACTAGAACTGAGCATTGAGTAGGCAAAAGGAATATACATGATAACCTCTAAATGTATGTATTGTAAACCACAATGCACAAAAGAAGGGAGGAGGAGAGAGAGAGAGAGAGAGAGAGAGAGAGAGAATAAAAGTGCCTGCCACAAAGGCAGATCTAGGGGTGGAGGGACTCTAGGGACATTGGTATTGGGAAGGGATGGTGGAGGGATGGAGTGCGAGAACACTGTATGACTTAAACCTATTCATGAACTTTGTAACTGAATGACTCATGTTGATAGAGTAATATATATATACATATTTGTCTCTCTCTATATATATATATATATATATATATATAGAGAGAGAGAGAGAGAGAGAGTGATTACCTGAGGGAAAGGGAAAGGTGGATGGAAGATACGGGTAGAATGGTCTTTTGTAGGATGGAATGAGGTGCAAAAGAAATGGTACTGTCAATTTGGTGGTAGATACAGTGAATTTTATACATGTAGAGAAGTGTAAAGCTATAGTCAAACATTTTTCTATTGTATTGTAGACCAATTTTTTTAAATTTTTTATTTTTACAATTACAAAGATATACAATTAAAAAGTTCATATTTGGGTTTTGGTCATACAGTGTTCCAGCACCCATCCCGCCACCAGTGCCCATCTCCCACCACCAACATCCCCGGTTCCCTCCCCCTTCCCCCAGCCCTCCTCCATGGCAGGTTCTTTACTTCTTTCCTTTCTCTCTCTCTCTTTTCTTCTCTTCCAGACTATGGATTACAGAACATACATTAAAGAGTTGTCATGTGTATCTTTTGCCTCTATTTAATGCTCAGTTCTAAGTTGTATGCCAATATTTTTTAATGAGGCTAGAGAGATAGCTCTACAGGCTGGAGATCATGCAGTCAGGAGACTTGAGGTAGATATCTGGTACTGCATGGCCCTCCAAGCACTGCCAGGATAACCCCCAATCACCAATATAAATAAACTTGCTGACATTGCCAGGCGTGGTACAAAAATGAAAATGATAGAAGGAAAGAAGGAAGGAAAAAAGGACCGAGGGAAGAATTGGAATGGAATCCAAAGGGCATGCTGAAAGCATTTTCTAAACTGACTACAAAAGACAGTCCATGCTGAGGAGTGGATAAAATTTAGTTAAAATAATCTGCATAAAAATGGAAAGAGTTCACATTTGGGGAACTAGAAAGAGAGTTGGGTGAGAGGGGTAAGGTTAAATGAACGTAACTGGCAAAAGAACATGAATTGAAGGAGATCCTACTAGAAAAGTGCTCTAGGAAGGAACTGAGTGAAGAAAGAGAGCGTCCAAGAAGCACTAGCAAACAACTTGTCTTATGTGTGTGCTGTGAGTTTCCCAAGACATCATCAATAGCTTCTACACTGACTCATGTGAATTCTTGGAGAATTTCATAAAGAGTTTAGCTCTACCTCTTTGTGGGCTCTAAAGAAGCCAAAGGGTAGAGCAGCTGAGTTTTACACTGAATCCTAGTATTTCTTTATTAAAACAAAAATAAATCTAACAATTAACATAACTTTAAATTTTCCCCAAAATATTCTTCCAAAAATTAATGCCATCTTATAATTAAATAAAAATCCAAAAGTACAGAAACTTTGAGTTCATAGTAGGTACTAAATAGGTGATTTTTTTTCAGGATGTCTTGTCAAAGGTGGAATCTACCACAAGCATGTGGGAGTCAAAGGTTAGGTAAGACAGAGAATGGAACAGTGTACAAATAATCATCTAAAATTATAATACCAGCCTAGAACTGAACATTGAATATAGGCAAAAAAGATACACTGGATATCCTCTAAATGTATATATTGCAATCGACAATGAGGAAGAGAAGAGAGAGAGAGAGAGGAGAGAGAGAGAGAGAACTTTGCCATAGAGGCAGGCTAGGGAGGGGGAGGAATTGGGGACATGGTGGTGGGAAATGGGCACTGATGGGGGAATGGGTGCTGGAACACTGTAAGATGTAACCCATATATGAACATCTTTGTAATTGTATATCTCATGGTGGTATAATAAAATATTTAATAAATAAATGAATAAATAGATAAATGAATAAATACATAAATAAGTAAGTAAATAAATAGGTGATTCTTTGTTTCTTACCCTCTCCTCCATTTCTCCTAAATACAAGAGAATGGGTGATATTGTCTGCCTAAGCTGAGAGGGATGGAAAGACTTGAACCAAAAATAGCCTTAAATCTTTGAAGTCATGACTAGAGTCAGTACTTGCCCTCTGTCAGCTAGAACTGTTGGCTCCATCTCCGATTGCTCACATTGCCAGCACACCCCTATTACTCAACCATTGTTCTTTGACTTCAGTTCCATAAACACTTTAGAAGCTCTTACCTTGGTGTCATGGGAACGAAATATTCTTCTGCACTGATGGAAATTATGGAGTTAGCTAGATATAACAGTTATGAAAATAACTGGGAAACATGCTGAATGTCCAAAGAAAGGAAGAAAGGAGCATAAGTCCCTAAAAAAAAGTGACAAAAAAGTTCTGTGGGGATGGTGGCTTTGAGGATGGATGTTGTGAACGGAGCCACATTTGATAGGTAGATTTGAGAGGAGCAAGGATATGCCAATATATTTCATGGCAGCAGTATTCAATCTATTATCTATAAGAAAGAAAGAAAGAAAGAAAGAAAGAAAGAAAGAAAGAAAGAAAGAAAGAAAGAAAGAAAGAAAGAAAGAAAGAAAGAAAGAAAGAAAGAAAAGAAAGAAAGAAAGAAAGAAAGAAAGAAAGAAAGAAAAAGAAAGAAAGAAAGAAAGAAAGAAAGAAAGAAAGAAAGAAAGAAAGAAAGAAAGAAAGAAAGAAAGAAAGAAAGAAAGAAAGAAAGAAAGAAAGAAAGAAAGAAAGAGAGAAAGAAAGAGAGAGAAAGAGAAAGAACCACTGCCTCTACAGCAGGTGTGGGCAGACACTTTATGATTTCTGATATTTTGTGCTTTATTTATGTTAGCTTTGGGGCCACCACCCAGTGGTGCTCAGGCTTATTTTTGGCTTTGTGCTCAGGGATCATTTCTAGATATGCTCAGGGGACTATATGTGATGAGGAATATCAAATTGGAAATTTTATGTTTTTATTGGATTTTTAAATAACCCACATCCCTGGCTCTTTTTCCCTACCTAAAAATCAGAAGATAGAATATAAGTGACACATCTATGACAGCCTAGACTACAGCACTTCTCAAGGATCATTCCACTCTCAATGCAGGCTTTTCCTTGTTGCTCCTTCTCTCCTTTCCTATCTTTATTCTTATTTCAATATTTGCCCTCTCAAAACAGAATGGTGCATTGTATAGTGAAAACATAAGTTTTGGGGGTCAGAAAGACCCATTAGAACCCACCAACTATTCAGTACAATATATCATATTTAATATGCTATATAAACTCTCCAGTCTTCCAGTTCCTTACCTATAAAACAAGTTTAATAAATAACTTTACAGGATTGGTAACCCGGGATTAGAATGAAATAAAATGGCACCTTTGAAAGCAGCCAGAATGTTCATAAAAAGACATACTACCAGATCTTTTCTCTTTATATCTAGAATGATGAGCCTTTACTTGCTCCCTCACTTACCAATAACCTTTATTCAAATTGGCTTATCACCTGAAAGAGAAAGAGAGAAAAGAGATAAAGAACCTGCTAAAAGAGGCAAGATAGGGGGAGGGGGGAGGGAATTGGGGACAGGGTGGTGGGAAATGGGCACTGGTGGAGGGATGGGTCCTGGAACACTGTAAGACTGAAAACCAAACATGAACATCTTTGTAATTATATATTTCATGGTGGCATAATAAAATATTAAAAAATTGCTCATCGCCTCCCAGAAAACGTCCCATTTACTAGAAGAGAATGTGTGACTTACTCCATTGAAATGCTCTCTAAACAAAACATTTCCTTTCTTTTTCGGGCCTTTGAAGAATAACTTTACAGCTCTATCTACAAGAACATTTTGTTTCTAACCAGGTTTTTATGTTTTGTATATGCTTGTATTTGTTAAGTCAGTGGTATATTTCTTTTTCCTATTCATTTATTCTCTAAAATAAATGTAGCTTTCACCTGTGCCTGAAACCAGACCTATTTCACTTGGTGAGTACAGTGCCTGCGACAGGGAGATGAAAAGAAAAACACTCAATCAAACCCGCCTAATCACTGGTGGATTTACAGCAAACACAAATTCCTTATTTTCTGAAGTTGCCATTATTCACATCAAACTCTAATGCTGCCAAGTTGTCATAAAGGAGGTCTGAATTACCATCCCTGTTTTTAAACCAGAAACGCAAACATAGAGAAAGATGTGGAAAGACTCTTGAAAAGCTGCACACCGGGTGATACACAAAGCTTATAGCTGAAACTTCAACCTATTAGCCAAAACATCAAATTGGCAGGCATAGCACAGTGATAAACCAGTGGGTTCTAACAGAGAACCACTGAATTCTAATATGTGAGCTTTACTTCTTAAAATTTGATGAACATGAACAATTGGGTCAACTTTTACAAGCTCTGCTAATTATTAAAATTATGTAAAATTATCTACACTTGCTAGGGACAAGTTTAGAACTGAAGGTAACAAAAGCATCTAGAAGAATACTTGCTAAACAATACAGGGGCCAGAGCAATAGTACAGCAGGCGGGGTTGAGGACAGGTTTAGCTGTTCTGGGAGTTTTGTTGTTTTGCCCACTCCCAGCTTAATCTACTTAAGTCAAGGTTCATTCTAATGAGATCTCTCTTCTATGTAAACACTGCTAGAGGGTGTGGCAGTTACAGAAGTCACCTTGATCGAATAACTTCTGACTTATACATCTACTAAGACTTTAGATTGGGCACAGCTCCTCTTTATACCCACTGCACCCAACGTGGGACAGTTAGAACTTACCAGGTACTACCACCCTGGCTATGCTGAGACTATAGGAAGACTATAGGAAGGATCATACTAGTTTGCTCTAAGCAGGCAAGTGTGACCCTTTCAGTACACAAGAACAAGATACTCAGAATCACCCTGGTGCAGATAATAAGAAGGACTTTGTGGGTACCATCTAGATTACATGAAGCTCATGAAGCTAAGATGTATTACTTTATATCAGCCCCCTCTCTCTCCAGTGTTTTACATAAGAGATATAAGGATATAAACCTTTGTTTATACCTGCAATAGGTGTGGCACTACACTCTGTTTAGAGTTCTTTGTTGACATGCCCCTCCCGGTTGGATTACTTTGGTGTATATAAGGGGCTGACTTGAGGCCGCTTCACTTTTAACCCTTTTGCCTTTTGGGCCTTTCAGCTTTCGGCTTTTGGCTTCTCAGCTTTGTGGCTTTTTGGCTTTTGCTCTTTGGCCTTTTGCTCCTTCTTCTGGGTAGGACTCAGCTCGGGTGAGATCCTATCTCTTTGGTGGGAGACTTAGGCTCTCTTGTATGGTCTAAGTTCGGACCAGAGCTAGAGTTTGTTCATTATATTGGAGTGCTGTGGAAGAGTTTTTGTACTATTAAAAGCCTTTTTGGAACTGCTCGACTCGTGAGTTTTCATCTGTTCTCCCGGCGTCCTCGGAGGTAGAAGAGAACCTCTGTCCTGACACTGTCGGGGACCCGCGGGCGCTCCCCGACAGTAGGGCATTTGCCTTGCACACAGCCGACCTGAGTTGGCTCCCCATGCACCACCAGGAGTGATTTCCTGAATACAGAGCCAGGAGTAACCTCTGAGCATCACCAGGCACAACTCAAAAAGCAAAATAAATAAAATAAACAATATAATCTCACAAATATTTATTTTCCTTCCTTTTCTCTTAACTACTAACTTTATAAGAAATTCTAGAGATTGGGGCAGAGCGATAGCCCAGCGGGTAGGGTGTTTACCTTGCTCACGGCCGGCTTGTGCTGGCCCAGGTTCAATCCCGGCGATCCCATATGGTCCCCCGAGCACCGCCAGGAGTAATTCCTGAGTGCAGAGCCAGGAGTAACCCCTGAGCATTGCCGGTGTGACCCAAAAAGAAAAAAAAAAAGAAAAAAAAAAAAAAAAAAAAAAGAAATTCTAGAGATTAAAGTGCCTAACAAGAGGCAAAATAGGGTCCAGGAGGACCTGTCAAGAGTTAGAATCTACCACATGTGTGTCTGGGGGACAGAGGTTAGGTAAGACAGAGAAGAGATCAGCCTGCCAATAATAGTTGGAAATGGTAATGCTGAACTCAATCTGAGTATTGAAAATAGAGAAAGGAATATTCATGATAACCCCTCAATGCATGTATTGTAAATCACAATGTGCAAAATAAGAGAGAAAGAAAGAAGTGCCTACCATAGAGGCAGGCAGGGTGGAGGGAGGAGAGAGAAACAGAGGACATTGGTAGTGGGAAATGTACACTGGTGGAGGGCTGGGTGCCGCAACATTGTATGACTAAAACCTAATCATGAACAGTTTGTAATCATCTATCTCATGGTGATATAATAAAATTTTAACAATAAAAATAATTTTAAAATGTCTAGTATGTAGGAGAAATGAGATCAAAATAGGAAGATAGTATCTTTTGGGACCCCTTAGGAACCTGTGACCAGAACAAAAAACAGTACTATGCTGAGTCATAGAAAACCTGGAGCTGTGATCCAGAGTCACAAAGGTTGTTCCTTCTCTTTGGCTTTGACTACTCACAGTTTACCCCTAGAATCATTTATTTTTTTTCTTTTTGGTCCTTTAATGATAGATGAAGAAGACCGTGAACACTAGTAGTAAACTAGAATACCATTGTCTTCTAAATACCAAAAACCAAGTATCTCCTAAAAGCTGATACTAATGTATTCTACATGCCAAGTATCTCCTAAAACCTGATACTACCTCTGAGATACCAAGAGATGCTCACTCCCTTGTTGTGAGCATCACATCAGTGTTAGTGAAAGTAGCAAAACTACTCAAATCAACTTTGTCACTGAGGTGTATTTCTATTTTTTTGCAACAAAGGGCAAACAGGCTTATGAAGCCTGCATCTAAAGGGCATTGCTCCCAAGAGCAAAATGCTGGTTAGTATAGTTGGCACACCTTGAGGTCTACAAGCTTCCTAATGTAAACTTTCTATGGGTGCCCCATATCTGAGACTAGAAGCCAGCAAGACACCACACCCCAGCTTCTTTAAAGGGAAGCATATCATTTCCTGCCTTTCACCACCAGTGACTAATCACCCGTGTCAAAAAGGCTTCAGAGATAATCCATTACACGAAAGGCATCTAAACACAAATTAGGTATTTCCAAGGCCTGAATTCTCAACTTCTGCCTTGATGTTAAAGAGCCATAGGTTTTCTCTGACACACTGATAAAGACAACAAACATAAAGTGATCGCCTAAATTCTCAGAATGGATACTGGCAACATGTATGTTGTCTTTTGCACTGTATTAAACTTCTTCTTAATCAGACGCATCTTTCTGGAGAGCACAAAAAGAAGAGTGTTCAGCTAGTCATAGGGAAAACAGAACAGGAATCCAAGTCCCAGAATAAAGAGTCTTTTGGTAATATATCTTGGAGAACTCCCAACACTAATTCCAAGACTTTTGCTTATTTTGACCAGAGACATGGTGAACAATTGTCGCTTCGTCCATTGTATCCATGCATGGATTCCAAAAAAAATAAAGCAAAAAATTCAAGGCAAAGCATATTTTTTTCATGTACTCTTCTATGAAAAATAAACAACGTGGTATCACAATAGGAATGAGTGTTTCTCGAGATTTTGATTATTTTGGATCTATGGTGTGAAGTCTTTACATTCCACAGAAAGCCTCACTTGGACTAATTTGGTGTGACAGAGACATATACAGGGAAACCTATCATGAAAATTATCTGGCTCCTTGGCTTACTTCAAATATGCACATCATTTATTCCTCCCCAGTTATTCTCATTCCTTGCTCTGATCTGTGACTGCCTCAAAATTTGCCCCAGTGTATCAGAATCTCTCCTGATAACAGAAAAGATTTATTTTAGCTGAACTGCCAAAAAATGTCTACTGGTCTGGATGCTCTAAGCATCCCCTTCCATAGATGTTCACAAATTGAATAAAACTCATATTTGTGGGTAGAAAGAGGGGTTGATGGGTTGAGCACATGCGAAACATCCTTTACCTGCAGAAGCTCGGGGTCAGAGCCCAGCACCACAAGTTCTCTTGAGCACCACCAAGAATAAACCCTAGGTACAGAGCCAGTAGCCCCTGAGCACCACTGGATGTGCCCCTCAAAAAAAAATAGCAACAATAAAATTCTTAACACTGTGAAAAATGATGTCTTCGTATGGATCTTTTTCCTGAGCAGTGCCTTGATATCCCCCAAGTTCCTCTTCATCTCTCACCCAGTCTCTTGCGAGCCACTTCTATTTGGAAATCACACCTTATTCCTCCCTAATCCAATATACCTTCCACCACCTTTTTTTTAAATCAAACTCAGCTTGGCTTATATTATGGAAATGCACAGAACCTTTCCTGGACCCTCAATCGAGATTCCTAAGAGCCATTCAAGACTAGATCCCAAAACACTTTTCTGTAACTGCCTCTGCCTCCTACTGAGGGAGCTCCTCTCGCCAGTTTCCTACAGCTTCTTTCACACCCTATAAATTTTCATTCCCATACCTTGCTAATACTTATTGTCCTGAGTGCCATCTAAAATCATTATAAAGCCATAGTCAGAGCAATAGTACAGTGGTTATGACACTTGCCTTGCATGCAGCTGACCCTGGTTCGACTACTGGCACAAATTCTCCACTGAGCACACTGCAGGGAGTGATGAACCATGAGTAAGTCCTCAGCACCATTAGGTGTTACCAAAATATCTTTATAATATATTTATATATATAAATCTTTCCAAATCAACAAAACCGGAAGTGATGATCCTAAGAAAGTATCTATTAACCCCTTAATCTGATCCATTTTTTCCTTTAAAATCATGCTCACTGGAGATGGAAAGACAGTGCAGTGGGTACGGCAGTTGCTTTGCACACAGTTGACCTAGGGTCAATCCCTAGTATCTTATTTCCTCTACTTCTTATCATTCTTCTCTTCCTTATTTCTCTTAACATGTATCAGAGACAGGCTACCTCTGGGTTTTATACTCCTCACATTAGTTTTACTATGACTTTTTAATATATGTTGATATTTTAAAAAGCAACTCCAAGACCTGCTCCAATGTTATTTCGGGACACATGTCAATTACCACCTTCACATTCTAATGGAGGTACCGCTGGCTCTCGTTCAGTGGGGAGGGGATCACAATATCCTAAATCCTAAATCACCTTTTGAGATTGAGAGAGAGAACCATCACACCCCATCACCTGCACTTGCATCTCTTTTTTTCTAACTTTATTTAAGCACTGTGGTTTACAAAGCTGTTCATGATATACTTGTCTCAGACATCCAATATTCCAGCACCAATCCCACCTGCACTTTCATCTTTAAGGGACAAAGCAGGAGGATCTTATGAAGGTCAGTAGTTCCAAGAACCCTCAGGAGACTCAGACCACAATGAATCTTGCTCTCACTAAGCCATGCTCACCAACGTTGCTTCTCCAGCGATAACTCAAATACAAACCAAATGCTTTTTGAATTTGTTCGACAAATATATGCATTGAATGTCCATGATGGAGAAGCACTAAACTAGAGACTAATGGAGGAATGGTAAGAAATTGGTTAATGAGTCATAATTTTGCACGGAAAACTACTTACAATGAGTGGAAGTATGTGCCGATATAAGGGCTGCAGAAGAAAAATGAGAATAACAGCAGTCCTGCGCTGGAACAGAGAGATGCCCATGAGACATGTGGGATAGGCAGAATAATGACATCAGCATCTTATGAATGTGTTTAATTACATGATAAAGGAGGGATGATGTTAATGGTATTCACAGACCTATAACATTTAAGGTTATCAGAGGACTCAAACAGATAGTGAAGGGAATGTTGATACTTTCATTGTGAGTATGGTGAGGCAACATACACTTTGAAGAAAAGTTCAATAGTACCCCTAAAGTATATACAGTTGTGTTGAAATGCTTTTTAAAGTTCGATCCCGGTTTCGGCACCAAAAAAAAATGCTTTTTAAAATTTTGTTTTGTTTTGGGCCACTTTTACAAGGACTTACACCTTGCTCTGTGCTCAGGCATTGCTCAGGGGACCATGGGTGAACCATCTTCCCAGCTCCAGATGACATCTCACACTTCTGCCCTCCCAAACTCCAAAATGACAGGCTGGTGTCCTTTAAGCTGTGACATTAATGGTGGTTTGCTGCAGCAGCAAAATAGGAAACTGAAATGCAAGTTTCTGAGACAGCAGCATACACCAAGTGACAGCCACACTTTCAACCTTCCCAAATACCGACCCAGGCTAGGCCTGGACCTCAGTGTCTAGGTGGTAGGGAGTCGCTATGTGCTCTCCAACTGCCCAGTTCCTAAGGACTAGGAAAAGGAGTCCCTGTAACTAGTTTTTGTCGACAGGAATATGTTCCAATACCAGTAGTGCCAGCATTGGAAAACATGGGCTGGTCTGCATTACCATGGCGCATTCTGCTATGCCAACCAAATAGACTTTTTTTATTTTATTGAATCACTGTGAGATACACAGATAAAAAGTTGTTCATGATTGGCTTCAATCGTACAATGTTTCATTACCCTTCCCTTCACCAAGTGCACATTTCCCAACACTTTGCGCTACTTGCCTCTATAGCAGGCACTTTTCTCTCTCTCACACTCTATCTCTCTCTGTCTCTCTTTCTGTCTCTCTGTCTCTCTCTGACTCTCTCTCTCTTTCCTTTTTGGGCCATATGGTTTGCAATACTAAAAGGTTATCAGGTACAAATATATATTTTTCTAATTTTCCAGTTACTATTCCAATTTTGAAGATGGCGAAATTGAACATTAAAGAAACAAAACAGGTTGTCCAACATGAGGCAGATTTAAGCTAGCTGGTCTGACACTGAAATCTAGTCTTTTCTACCTTCCAGAGGTGCTGCCTGATGATGCCCTGTGCTAGCATCACCTACTGCCTGGGCTCGCTCCTGTGCATAGGCGAGTAGTAACTACATTTTAGTAGTTCTCCTACCCGAAGACATAACCCCTGACATTCTCCAGTTACTTCTGATAGAAGTGAGGTGTGTCTCTTAAGAAGGCACAAGTGCTACTGTGGTACATCTATGCAATGGAATACTAGGCAGCTGTCAGAAAGAGAAAGTCACAGAATTTACATGCAAATAGATGGACATGGAGAGAATCATGCTGAGTGAAATTAGTCAGAAAGTAAAGGACAGATATAGAATGACTGCATTCATTAGTGGTATATAAATATATACTAGTGCTCTATCATTATGGGAAATGTTAGTGCCACACTTAGAACTGAACATTGAACGTACACAAAGGGAGTTACATGACAATCCCTAAATGTCTGTAGGGCAAGCCACAATGTGCAAGAAAGAGAGAGAGAAAAAGAGAGAGACAGAGAAACAAGAGAAATAGTGCCTAATATAGAGGCAGGCTGGAGGAGGAGGGGGAACTTGGGGACATTGGTGGTGGGAATGGGGCACTGGTGGAGGTACGGGTGCTGGAAAAATATATGACTGAAACACAATAATGAACATCTTTTTAATTGTACATTGCACTGGGTGGTATAATAAAAAAATAGAATGATAGATAGATAGATAGATAGATAGATAGATAGATAGATAGATAGATAGATAGATAGATAGATGATAGATAGATAGATAGATGAGATAGATAGATAGATAGATAGATAGATAGATAGGATAGATAGATAGATAGATAGATAGATAGATAGATAGATAGATAGATAGATAGATAGATAGATAGGATAGATAGATAGATAGATAGATAGATAGATAGATAGATAGATAGATAGATAGATAGATAGATAGATAGATAGATAGATAGATAGATAGATAGATAGATAGAAAAAAAAAAAAAGAAGGCCCTAAGTGCTGCTCGTTGTCTTCCCCTCATTGCTTCCTCCCTCATCCCACAAGGTCAGGAGATTGGGAGGGGGCTTCCCACAGATGCATTTTCTGGTGCCCTGCATGGTTATAGCGTGTTACCTAAGGCTGGGCACCTCCAACTCCCTGGGCTGCCTCCAACTCCCTGCTTAGCCTGCCCAGGAGCCTTGCCCAGGGAGAAGCCCCTTCTCTCTAGAAAATGCCCTTCTTTATGCCTGTCATGCTCTGGACCACTCCCCGCTCGGCGCACCTCTTCACAGACCCCTTCCTTCTCCATCCATCAGCTGGCCCAAATCCCTGCTTAGGGCTTGTCAGTGCTGGGTCATCAGAGACATGAGGATTAGCCAAACCCTGGTGAGCCCAGAAATGTACACAGTGTGTGCAGTTTACCTGCTATTTACACCCACGGTCACACTGGGCTTCACATGCTTCCCCAGAAGACGTGATATCTTTCCTTTGTTACAACAGCCTGTGGAGGATGTTCAGAAAACACGAGCAGAGGCCAGCAGGCCTTTTCTTCCCAGGACCCGGGCTGTTTCCTCTCACCCAACTGCAGTGCGACAGAGGATGAGCTGCTGAAGGAAAGTTTCCTGAAGTCTGAGAAGTAAAACTGTGCTGGGAACCTACATGTGGGGCTTCAGGAGCAGCAGGAGTTCACTGGCCCTTGGCTCCCAGCATAATGAGACATAATGTCTCAGCAGGACAAGCAGACACTCAAGAGGAGAGCGAGGAGCTGGGCCCAGGGCAACCTGCTGAGCAGTGGAAGCCAAACCCAGGAGAGAGCAGCTTCTGGCTTCCATCCTTCTCGGAGATCGGCCTGGGGGCATCTCTCTCTTCCAATGTGCAAACAAGACCAGTCAGAAAGGGCCTAAACCCCAACTGAGCCAAGAATTTTCTAAAAAAGAAAAACAATGACGAGAACTGGAGCTTTTGTAGATTAAAAAAAAATTGGCCCTCCATTCAAGCTAAAGGCTTGTTTTCCATGTCCACTAAAATAGAACATGGCAAAGATAATAAATATATAAAGAATAAAATGCTTTATCTGAACTCAGCAAGCTTCCTCCAAATTAAACTCCATGTGGGGAAGGTATAAAGGCCCTTTATATAAACTTTTGTGGTTTAAACTTCTCCAAGGAAATCGCATGCCAAGTCTGTTGTATATTCTTTTGCTGTAACAGAAATAAGAGTGAGGTCCCACAAAGGTCCCACAAAGGAGGGAAGGAAAGTGATTGTCCAACATCGGGGCAGCAAAAGTTGGGGTGACCAAGCTTTCACCACCACAGCTTCTCTCCACAGGCCAGGGTCAAGCTCAGGGAAGGGCACTGGTCTTAGTAATGAGGCCCTGGCTGAGTTTTCACACTGAAAAGGCCCCAGCAAGCAGGAACACTGCATTATGCAGCAGAGACATAGTAACAGAACTTGACTTCAGGTTAGAGCATGCAGATGAAGAGAAGAGCAGGTACCTCAGCACGGGCCCTCCCACATCTGCGGGGACCAAGAGAGGACTTGGACCAAGAAGAGGACTGTCATGTGTCTATCTAGTCATAGACATAGGCTCACACCCAGGACACACACATGGCAGTCCTCTTCTTGTTCCAAGTAATTCAGGGAGGAGGCTCTGAAAGGGATGTTTGATTCGCGTTTTCTTACCCACAGCTGTATGCCTAGGGTTAGAAGAGCTCACAGAAGACTCTAGGTGTGGGGCTAGAGCAGTATTACAGCAGGTAGAGCATTTGCCTTTGCGTGCAGTCAAGTTGGGCCAACTTTGCAAAGCCAGGGAGTGATTCCATTCTGGAATCACCCACTGCCCAACTTGGTATGTGTCATTTCTTTCTTTTATACCATACTGTTCCTTCTCTCTCTCTCTCTCTCTTTCTCTCTCTCTCCCTCTCTCTCCCTCTCTCTCTCTTTGCTCTCTGCTCCCCTCTCTCTCTCCTCTCTCTCTCCCTATTGCCTAAATAAAACCGTTTCTGGTGCTGAGTGATAGCACAGCAGGTAGGGCATTTGCCTTGCATGCAGCCTACCTGGATTTGATCCCAGCATCCCGTATGGTTCACCAAGCAATGTCAGGAGCAATTCCTGAGTACAGAGTCAGGAACCCTCAGCATTACTGGATATGACCCAAAAAAGCCAAAAAAAAAAAAAAAAAAGTTAAAAAAATTTCTGTTTACTACCTGCCTTTTCTGAACATAATTTTCTGTGACCTAAAGACAACAGCCTGGACCCTGGTAGCAATAGCACGCTCACCTCCCTAGGTACAGCCTCACACCCTCAACAACACGTGGCAGGGGGACAGCTCTGTCTTGGTGTTCTGCCACAGCAGTGAACCATCTGAGATGGCTTCACCTCTCACCCACGAAGTGGGAGCCATGTTTCAGCTACTGCTGAGAAATGAGACCCATAGGCAAAAAGGGCCAATCGGTTTATTGCTCTGCTCTCCCTTCAGCACATTCCAAACGTGTGTGATAAGCCATTTTTCTTCCCTGAGAAAAAAAGATGCACGCAGAGATGTAGGTCCTGAGGGACACTGAGTTGCTTCCGGTTCCCAGGGGCTCCTCCCTGCAGGCTGCCCCTGGCCCCTCAAGCTAAACGAGGCCTTTGACACCCCCCCTTGAGATCTGAACACCTGGATGTTCACAAGGCAGTTTCCAAAGAGCCATGGTTTCAGCCATCACACAGAGTTTGAGCTCGAGACCTTGTATTATTTTTATGTCTCGCCATAACAAAGTTTTTGCTCACTCCCGCACTCAACATTCCAGCCAAAATTTTTCTTACCTGGAGCTGTGGCCTGCCTCTTAAACACCATGGGATTTGTTTTTTTTTTAACACCATGGGATTTAAATGAAGCAACCTCTCCCACCTCCCAAGGTCTTCACGGCGAGATCCTCTCTGACATTGATGAGAACCAGGGAGCATCTGGGTAATAAACGCTAATGGCCATGTTCGGTCCTCCTCATCCCTCATCTTCACTCCCTCCTGCAAAGCAGAACCAACAAGAAGCCGAGAGATGACATCACCCCCACAGGTAAATACAGTCAATGGAGTCATTCTTGGGATTGTCTCCTCTCTCCCTAGAAGAATTAGGGCTTCTGACAACCAAGACTCCTTATGTGAACAGATTTTATCAACTAATGAGCTGAGAGTAAGAAGGCATCTAGAAAGTGTCAAAACAAAAACCCAACCAGGTGTCTTGGAGTAGGTCTCAGTTGCTTCTTCCTCTCCACCTTCCTCTTCAAACTATGTGTGTAAGAACAAAGAATATTTTGCCAGCCTGGTGGAAGGAACTAAACAGATTGATTTCTTGAGCACTCTTCCAGCTATGGAATATGTATTATGGTTTGACAATAGCAAGAATAGAAAAATATTCCAAAAGCTCTAACTAGCCCCAGAGAATATTTGGCAATGACTGGAGGAGTTGTTATCACCTTAATAGAGCAGGGAGGGTAAGGATAGGGGGAGTACTACTGGACGTGTACTTGGTAAA